>JAQBSW010011352.1:0-20398 GCA_029291075.1 Eudiplozoon nipponicum | reverse complement strand
TAGTTCTCGGTGTAAAATAAGCCTAGCATAAGATAGCGTATGAGACACACCTAAAAGGCCGCCGTCTAGAATTGAAGCAAAAGCCATTCAATAGATTTTTCGGTAAATCACTTGCAGTATTTATTACTATTATTCATATCGTTATCAAATAAGATTTTGTTTTGAGTCTATTTCTTTTGCATTGATACATTTATCACACACTCACCCACACTTCACCTTGATTTTGATAATTTTATCGACGCAAAATATTTAGTTACAAAGGAATGAGCCATCATCACCTGGCGTATAAATATTTCAAGTTATTGTTTTTAAAGAAATTGGTCAGTTCACCGGTAGGTCCTACATTTCTCATTTTAACAATCGTAAAGTCATATGTATTTTTTGTTAACTCTTGTCACTGAAACAATCATAGGTGTAATAATAATAATAATAATAATAATAATAATAATAATAATAATAATAATAATAATAATGAAAAAGAATTTTATGTAATCTTTATTTGAGAAAAATACAATTTTTCCATTAAACGATGAAAAAATTAGGAATAACATAACTAAAATAGTGAATACAATTTTAACGATTATGGAAAGGAAAATTTTAACGGCGTGCTATCCAAAGGATCACTTCTGAATGACCATTCACGTCCAGTTCATTTAGAAAAAAATAATGAATGAACACTTTCGATACGTCTTATCAATCATTGATATCAATAATAGCCATTCCAGTACTATAAAATAACTTTGTATTTGTAGTTAATCGTTATACAGAAATGCAATTACTCTAATGGTATACTGTATAATGACATTACAAAATAGGATAATTATATCACGTCTATCTAGAAAGTGAAAATTAAGAGATAAAGTTAGCTCTTAAATACTCATTTGTTAGAATTCGAAAGCACGATGCCTGCGGATTTATTACATTTTGTATAGACATAGATAAAATTTGATCAGATATATTCATTACTCGGCGTATATGTCATAAAGAAAACAAAATATGACAAGATCTAATTTGTTCACTAAAACAGGATCAACTTTTTCTGCCTTATTTATTTCAAACAATACAATTTCAAATCAGTTCAAAATTCATGATATGCAATATTATCATATACATCCGAAGGACTTTCGGTTTCAACTTCTTTGCAAAGGAATTGCTGTCTTCATTAAGAAATTCACTTGACAACTTGTTATAAAATCTATATATTTACGGGGAAACGTTTTATTAATAGCTTATCAATAAATAAGCGAGAAATGGCCGCAGGGCCCGATCTCGTATCAAGTGCATTCACTTTCAAATTATGATTTAGTAAATTTTCTGCTATGGTTTTTTCTCAAATAATAATATTATAGCATTTAATTCTCTTGACCATATCTCTTGCAATTAAAGTTTCTTTAATTTTTAAGTATTTTCGACTTGTTACGTAGTCCTCTCAAAGCCTTACTTTAAAACGAATTGGCACAAATATTTTAAATTATTTCCTCGCCACCATAACATAATCTAAGCCTGGTTTGATCCAGACCAGGAACATCTCGAATGAAACATCTTAGAGAATGATAATCTACTAATTCAGACGCAATTTTCTATAATGTTTTCTGTATGAATAGTCATTATGAGATTATTGACATAGATTCTCTTTTTGAACTATACATGAATCCTTGACTTTCTTCGAAGACAGAAATGAAAAAAATAATTGTCCGTGATGATATATAGTATAGTGGATGTTGGCTATACTGTTGGAGGTTACTCTCAAGGTATCGCCATTTGGGTTGAGCATTGATCGAGTTGAAAATATCACGTAATCTGTCGAATTTAACGCGGCATTACATTTCCGTATCATTTGCACAAACATTCCACGGTGCCTACAGTGATCAAAAAATAGTTGGAATCCTCTAACCGGAAATGAAACACATGTACAATGGTCGAGCGTGCACCGTTAACTTTCTCGAGGGACCTTTTGCAACACCTGCCATATGCATTCAGTGCTATTGCGTTACGAACGAGCCATCAGTGCTTGACACCATTTACACACTAAAATTTATCAAGTCAGACAAGAATGACTATTTGGATCCAAAAGTATATAATTAGTTTTTCATCGTTGTAGCAAAGTAAACGCAATGATCGAATTCACGCTAGAGAATATAATATAATTTATCTCATTCAGGCACTTGCAGTTATACAGTCTTATTTTAAATTTCTTTCTTTATTGACAGATCAAAAACCAGTTGTTGAACTAGATTCAAATTCTGCTTAACAGTAGCCAATTGACATTCCAGAGATAGCTGTAATTTGATACTTCTTCTAGAAAGAGAAGTTTGGTTTCATACCATTTTCAAATAAAATCCAAATATATATTTGCTTTAAGTGGTTAAATATTTAAAGGTAATATTGTCTTCTCAAATATCTACTCATTAACATATCTTTATATATAAATTGGAAAGCAAAACAAGATAGAAATACGTGAACAAAGCGAGTGTGAAAAATAGAAACCAATCAAATTGCGTGCGTCACATCCAGTTCAAACTCAATGCTTGTACGTGCTTCTTCTGCTTACATAAATCCGGCTGCAATTTGTTTATCCATAAGGCTTCGTATGTGGCTAGCTCACTTTTGTTTTTGCATTTAGTAATTACTTTGAATGCTACGTCTGGAGAACATACGTGCGATGTTTCGATGATGTGTTGCGCAATAGCAGACGTGTATTCACCATTTGATTTAAAACAGGCGTTCAAGTTGCAATGTTCCCTCATTCGAGTAATAAACCGTCTGGTCGATCGGCCTACGTAAGTTGATCGACAACTTGCGCATGTATATTGATAAATAATATTTGATATCGACATTAACGGCTGTTTCTCTTTGATTGCTGGTAAAGGCAAGTGTGTTACCCTAAATAACACTCGTAGTTTGGCTGCATTAAATGTGCGTGTCAATGCTGCTTCAACTTTCTTTTGTGCCATTCGGGAAACTGCATCCCCTTTAAATGGGATGTTCAGGTAGACTGTTTTCTTTTCTGGCCCATAATACGTCTGTTTCTGGTTAACTCCCCTTTTAATAATTGATTCAATTAATTGTCTGGGATAACCATTAGACATTAAATCGTTAATTGCTTTATTATATTCATTTTCTCTAGAATCTTGACTAACCAACCTGTCAATTCTTGAAAAGCAACCACGAACTGTTGATAATTTATATTGAAATGGCACAAAACTGCTGTAATGCAAATACTGTGCAGACCATGTTGGTTTATGGTAAATTGTTCTGTTTAATTTACCATTAGTTTCTTTCTTTAATAGTACATCTAGGAAAGGCAGACAGTCATCTTTCTCGTGCTCTGACGTGAAACCGATATTCTTATGTGCTTTGTTGAAACTTTGAAGCAATGTTCGTGATTGCGACCTGTTCTTAAGTACAAGAAATATATCATCCACGTACCGTATATATTGAGCACATTTACTTATGTCACTCTTTAATGATGTATTTTCTAGGTGCTCTAGAAAAATCTCAGCCAACACTGGAGATAAGGGGCTTCCCATTGCGACACCATCAGTCTGTTTGTAGATGTTTCCATTAAAACGAAATCGTACGTCTTTCGTGCATAATAAGATAAGCTTGCGTAGAGTTTGACCTGGCACCGGCGATGGTAATATATCGTGTTCTACCGCTTTGACTATAATGTCAATGGTTTCATCAATTGGAACATTTGTAAACAAAGACGTAACATCAAAAGATACCATAATCTTATTATAATCAAGATTGCGGTCTTGATATAAACACCTGACCCATTAATTACTTACATATGCCAGTATAAACTAAAAAATGTATAGTGTAGAAAAGGCAATTCAGTAATGACAGATTGGAAATAGTTAGTTGGAACTTTGGGTCTAAATGGATGCGATATGAGCTCAACCTAAAGTAAAAATAGACTAACCGAGTTACATTAGTTAGTATATAACTGTTATTATAATCAAGATTGCGGTCTTGATATAAACACCTGACCCATTAATTACTTACATATGCCAGTATAAACTAAGAAATGTATAGTGTAGAAAAGGCAATTCATCCAGTAGACCGGTTTGGTCCTTATTGGGAACTCATCAAGTACCGGCCAGAATTTGCCGCGGACAGGACTCGAACCTGGGCACGTCTGCTTCGGAATCTGGTGCTCTAACCACTGAGCCATCCTGCCGCACACTACACTGCACACAATTTTCAGTTATATACTAACTAATGTAACTCGGTTAGTCTATTTTTACTTTAGGTGGAGCTCATATCGCATCCATTTAGACCCAAAGTTCCAACTAACTATTTCCAATCTGTCATTACTGAACAGACACCACACTACATGGGGAAAGTGCCTCTGTCCGTGATGACCTCATTGGGAACACCATAATTGGATATCCATGCAGAGATAAAACCGTGTGATCTTGTTTTTCTGACAAATTGCACACTCTGAGACCCATCGTTTAACATTCTGCCTAAGTCTGTGACCCCAGAAACGATCTGTAAGAAGTCGGACAGTCGCTTGGCTTCCTGGGTGAGAAATTGAGTGAATTGAATCGAAAACCTTTCTCTGAAGGCTGGTCGGCAGAACTGGCTTGTTGGGCTGCGTACCCGTGAAGTAAACAATTGGTAAGCCTTCCCACAGACGGCATATGAACTTGGTTGGGTGACGGGCTATTGATCTTTGAATGTGAATGTCACCGCGTTGTTCAGTTCGCAGGAGAGTTGGCGTTAGTGCAGGTTCACTGAGTGCCACGGAGTTGACAGTGAATGGTGACGGCGAAGGTGGTTGTAGAGAGACGTCTGGCCTGGACAGGGCATCTGCAATGAAGTTCTGTTTGCCCTTGACGTGAAAGACGTCAAATTGCCATTCGCTTGGACGAGAAAGCTGTCTTTCCACTCTGGCAGGGTACTTGGCGATAGATGAAGTTGCGTTTCGAAGTGCGCTAACTAGTGGTGCATGATCTGTGAAAACAACAAATCTGCTACTGCCAATGATGCTGATAAAATGGCGCACTGCGTCGTGGATGGCGAGAAGTTCTCGGCCGAAAGTGTCGTACCTCGTTTCTACTGGTTGGAGAGTACGCGAGTAGAAACTGATAGGCTTCCGAACTCCGTCGATCTCTTGTTCCAAAGTGGCTCCAATAGCGAATTCAGAAGCATCTGTCGTGAGTAGAAATGGCTTTTCGAAATCTGCATGCGTTAGCATTGTGGCATTTGCTAACGAGTTGATGGCAAGTCGAAGTAATTCCTCGTCTTCGGATGACCAAGCAATGATGGAATTCTTGCTAAGTCCTTTTCGGTTCCGCAGGTGCCTGCACAAAGGATAAAGTTGTTTTGAAAGGCCTGGAAGGAACTTGCGATAATAGTTTAGTACTCCCAGGATTTTCTGCAAATCGCTCAAAGTCCTTGGTGACTTGATATTCTTGATTGAATTCGTCTTTGACGGCAACGGTTGAATACCTTGGGCCGTGATACGATGCCCTAAGAAGTCGACGGATGAAGTTGCAATCTGCGTCTTGTCACAGTTGATCTTGAGTCCGTGGTTGGATAAGCGTGAGAGGACATTTCGTAGATGTTTCGCATGAGATTCTAGATCTGGACTGAATACCATAATGTCATCTAGATATGACATACAATAAGCAGAGTCGTCGCGAAGTATGTTGTCTATGAATCTTTGAAATGTCTGAGTAGCACACTTGAGTCCAAAAGGCATGTAAAGATATTCAAAAAGGCCAAATGGAGTGATGACTGCAGTTTTCTCGATATCCTCTGGTGCTACCGGTATGTGATGGTACGCTTGTCTGAGGTCAATCACTGAGAAGAAATTGCTGCCGTTGAGTTTTTCAAGTAAAGTGTTGATATTTGGAATAGGATATGCATCAGATTTTGTCACTGAATTTAGCTTACGGTAGTCTCCACAGGCTCTGTACGATCCGTTTGATTTTGAGACTAAGTGCAGTGGTGACGCCCATGAACTTTTCGATGGTCTGATGATTCCCTCTTCCAAAAGCCTTGAGAATTCTTCTTGGGCAGCTTTCAGCTTAGCAGGAGCCAGTGGTCGCTTCTTGAGTGCAATAGGTTGTCCTTCTGTGACGATATGATGCATCGTGTTGGAGACTCGTAGCTCTGACTTGTTAAGATCGAAAAGCGATTTGTATTTTCGAAGAGCTGCTGATATCTCTGCTGAATGATGCACTGGGGTTGGCTGAATGACCTGTAACTCCAAACGCTCGGAGGCAAGTGTCCAAAAGCTTTGTTCAAGTCCGGTGGAGGGGTCGATGATCTTTTGATTGGCAAGATCAACAATGAGCCGAAATTTTAGAAGGAAATCAAGGCCTATTATATTATGTGAGACCTTGGCAATGATGAAGTTGTGGGAAAATTCACGTCGTAGACCTATGTTGAGTGTGCGGTATTGGCAGCCATAAGTTGGTATGGGCTCGCCTGTAGCTGTTGCGAGGAGAACGCCTAGCGACATCTCGGCCATTGAATCACCTTTGAGAACTGAGACTGCCGCACCTGTGTCTACGATGTACTCTTCGCCAGTTTTGAAATCAAGAAGGTGCAGAAGTTCGTTTGGCTGTTTGGCCGGGTCATGCAAACAAGTAGGCTGGTGATTGCGACCGGCATTGTCTGTTTGGTTCTCTATGTGAAAAATTCGGCGTGGACGAAAAGAGTCGACAGGGATGTCGGATTGTAGTTGGCTTCTTCCCTGTAGCGCCGTTGATGCCGTTGATGTGCAGAAAGTACGGTCTTCTACTTCCTGCGCCAGACGTTTCCCGATACTGATGCACCCTTGTGCCTGCGGTCTGTTGTCCTCTCCGTCAGCTGTGGAAATTGACACTCATTCGGAAATTCTTCGGAACGACAAAGACAAACTTGGCAAGCATAAAAAACTTCTGGTGGTTATAACACCAGTTCTTTGGAGCATATTTATTAAAGGATTGCGGAGATCTCGATCGCCGCCTACCATTATAATTTGACTTGGAAACGAATTTTGGTCGAGCATTCACTTGATTTATCTCGGATTTGGTAATGGCCAATCCTTCTAGAACTTTGGCCATGTTCGCCACTGTTCTCTCTAAAGAGGAGATTCTATCATCTTGCGGGGGTGAAGAAAAGGATGATGGATTCACTTTGGGTTCCAAAACCCTATATTCTAACTCACATCTCTCAGATAAGTCATCTATAGAGAGAGTGTTGGGGAGCTGTCTGGCAAAGAGTTTTAATGTTTGGGGAAGATTGTTAATAAAAACAACCTTAGCCTCATGGTCAGAAATGTTGGTTTTATACCAACGTTTCCGTAATTCCCTCAGTATTTCTATGGGGCCAAGATTTGGCATATCTAACTGCGCATATTTGTTTATTATCTGCTCAGTTTCCGTGGGTCCAAGCAAGGATTCTACCTCGTTTTGTAGGCCCAAAATGGGATTAGGTAGCTTCCTAATGGCCTCAAGCTTAGGATAAATCCGTCGCTGCAATTCAGAAGGTAGTTTAGCAAAAACCTTTGACAGTTTTTGATGACTGTCATAATCAGGAAACGGGGAGAAAGCGGAGTCTACGCGCATAAAAATAGCTCACTATCTCCATCCCAAACAGGAACATCAATATCTAAAATTGGACCTGACATTCTAACAATCTTACGGGATCTTAAAAGCATAAATTTATAAGCAATATAAAATGTATAAATAAACTTTAACGAAACGCTTACCCAAAAACAGGCTTCCACAGTTGAATTGCTTCCAAAAATCCGTAATTGATCCTGTCGAGTACGTACGGTACCGTTTTGTACGTAGAAAAGATGAACAAAGGCCCCGTTGGCCTTTGATGCCGATGTATTATAAATATCCCCACAAATCCACGAATACATACCGAACAGATTTCCCAGAAAACCACGATCAGGGTAAAGAAAACACAAATGCCAATCTATTTATCCCAAATTGATGAAAAAGGAAGTCAATTTTATTTATACCAAAAAAATCAGAACAATAATCAATATCCTGGCGCGGTCGCCAATTTTGTAAACGCCCCGGCTTCAAGTAAATGCCGTACGACGTTACAAACTCGGTTAAGGTGCTCTGAATAGAGATTAGTTACTGATATGGGGGCCCTTAAGAGGGCCTTGGCGGCGTTCGCGTAAGTTATATATATGTAAGTTGATGTTCTGTTCCTTGGGTGGACTCTGGTTGTGGTTCCTGCTGTTGTTATCATGTGTGTTGAAGTTCTGCATTAATTGGCTCGTCTTGCTGGCTGAAGTGCAACACGGTGAGTCACGAATGTTGCCAATTGTTGGTGAAACAAATCAATATCCAGCGTAGGTATTAACTGCCGACAGAACGCACACGCGTGAAGCAGGTAGAATGCAAATGCCACCACTGACTTGCATGGTAAATTACCGTGCTTAAATAGCATGCAATATGTGTACTTGCATACTATTGGTTAAACGTGGTTAAACGGCAATTTTGCTTTTTTCTCATTGGTGCAACGTAAATAAATTTGAATTTAATTTACGCAATATGTCGACGATTGATTTGTGTCGTTACAGTATTAAATCACACAAAACTCCAGGCTTTACATCTTTTTTCAATTTGTTCAAAATTCTTGCTTTATCTTTCCTCATAACTGTCGGCAAAAACATAAAAAATTTCATTCTTGCAAAAAGACTTAGTTCATCTAATACACAAGATACACACCCAATTCTTGCCTGTAGCACTGCTTCATCTTCCTTCAACTGCTCAATTTTAGAATACGCCAACCTTGTAAGATTTCTTCGGTTGACTCGTAGTTTTGACTTTCGTAAACTGCGTACCAAATCACCTGGAAACCGTAATTGTTTAATACACTGATAATAATGTTCTTGCCACAATGACGTTCTTTGCGCTCTACACTTTAACGTCACTAGTTCATCTAGTTTTCTGAAAGATTCTTTTGAAATGCGAGCTTTAATAAAATTCATTGTTCCCTTCTTGTGTGCAAAAACAAAAAGAAATTTTATCAGATATAAGAAAATTTTCTTTCTCATGGTCTTTCCAATTTATATATAAAGATATGTTCATGAGTAGATATTTGAGAAGACCATGAGAAAGAAAAATTTTCTTATATCTGATAAAATTTCTTTTTGTTTTTGCACACAAGAAGGGAACAAGAATATATATATATATATATATATATATATATATATATATATATATATATATATTGTATAAGCATGCCGCTGTTCTCACAGTGGTCATATACTGGCTTGAATACTTTATCCAGAAACACTCTCATGTACAATGGTCGAGTGTGCACCGTCATCGTTCTAGAAGACCTCATATCACTTGGCTTATTAATTCAGTGATAGTACATAAGTTAAATGGCGATTTCAATGGACGAGCCAATAAAGCTTTATAAAATTCAAACTTACATTAATTTATAGAAATAAAATTTTCGTTCGAACCAGGGTTTATCAAAGTTACTTCATCTTTATTGTGATTAACACACAATTGTTTTCTGTTCATTAGTTTTTGTAAAAAATGCAGATACTTTTGTCGGAATCCTTTCTAAATCCAAAGTTCATCAAAAGTCTACGGAACAAAATAATAAAGCAAGTGTGATATTTACTCTAATCATTACATTTATAATTCGTACTGGGTGGTAGGATAATACCAAACAGACGTTTACCTAGATAGGTGCGCGTCATGTATATGTATTTAACCGATTAAATTAGACGACACTGACTGAACTTCAATTTGCTTACTTACCAAATGTAATGACGTAACAGGCTGTCCTCACATTTTAGGGTGGGGGGGGCAACTAAATTAAATACATCCTCAATAATATTTTGCAAAGGTAAAAGATAAAAATTAGAGACAAACAGTGAATGAAGCTATGAAATTTCACTTAAAACATTTGATTTATACCTATGACTAGCTAATCTCGCAATTAATTAAAGTTTTAACCTCACCTTGTAAATTTTCCGTTGAGTTCTTATTTATTTTATGATAAAATTCTTGATTTTTTAATTGCACATACATCTTATCATGATAATCCCTCTGATTCATTAGCACTGTTGCTCCACCTTCACTTGCTTTAAGGCATATTACACTATTAGATAACAAATTCGATCTCATTATTTTCAAATCATAATTCCGCTTACATTTATCCTCTCTATGTTCTAACACTAATTCGGCAACATCCAAGACAAATTTAGTTTTACCTTTTTACTGGGAGGAAATACATGATTGTAACTGTCTCGGTAATAATTTCATTCTTAGGTATGTATTCTATAGGAACAGCCGTTTTCAGTCCCAGGTTAAGTATTCTCTTTTCATTATCCTTGAGATTCATCGATGATAAATTTATTACTTGTTTAGACACAGCAGAATCATTCGGAATATTTCTTGGAACCCTATAGATACCCAGGTTTGCTATTTTCTTCTCATGTCTCTTTCTAACCTATTTAATTTCTTTATTCCTAGCCTTATCAGTGAACTCTTCTATATATTTAAGGTCCACTGAATTTAATATCAAGACCAACTTTGATATTATTTTAGATTTTCCTCTAATTAGTTCATATTTTCTTTTTTCTTGGTGTTTTACCGATAATTTCATTTAATGTACAGAAAGTTCCTGTTTCAGAACATTTCCTACCCTATCTAGTTGAAATGGTAGTCTGAATCTAAAACATTATGGTACAGTATTACATTTTAAACATAAGTTCAAGAATGTGATATGTTCCACTTGCCTTGCAATTTGGATTTTCCTCCTTTTGTATTGGTTAAAAAGTTGGATCACTGTCCAGTCCTATTTTTCATTTAAGTAGCACTTAAATGTTGGACTTTTTTTATCAGTGCTGTCCTTCTCGCTGTGAATTTGACCACATTTTTCTTGTGCGGGACAATTGATAGCACTCGTAGGTCGGTAAAATCTTGAATACTGTACATTTTCCGGTTCTCTGATTATTGAGCTTGATTGATAGGTTCTCATATGTCCCTTCTTTTTTAAGCCTTCCATCAGCGGCTGGTCTGAATATGACGTTGGACAAGATTATCCGCTGTTTTTGTTCCAATATTTCGAGACATTATATCTAGTATCATCTTCAGGCTTGACACAACATGCACAGAGAAAAACAATTGAGACAAATATTGTATCCTCATTCAAGACTAATCTGTTTATATTTATTTTAATTCCTAAAGTACTGTTTATTGTCTTCCCTAATATCCGGTCTTCATGCCTAATCACTAATACTCAAATGTATACGCAAGCATAGCCATTTCACTCCTCCCTGCGCACAACAATCTATATACACATATGTGTACTCTACTAAAGTGACATTTGTAGAATAAATCTAAGCAAACCTTATGGATTAACATACACGCCTATCCTTTAAATAAAGTTTGCTAGCTTGAAGTAAACACCAATCCCATTGTATTTAGCCAGTCTTCGAACAACATAACAAAACTATCGCCAGCCGCAACGCACTGACGCGTTTCGACCTTCCTTGATCATCATCAGAGTACGACGGCAAACTGACTATCGAGGATCAAACCGCATTGATTGCTGTCGTACTCTGATAATGATCATGGAGAAGATCGGCTGCGTCCGGTACGTGCCAACGTTCAGACTGGGTATGTTGTTCGGCACTGGTGCTCCCAATGAATGATGTTGCGCCTCAAGCCCGCAAACTTGATTTAAAGAATTTTTACCACCACCCGCGCAATCAAATATTGTTAAATCGTTTGTTATTAGTTGGGCAACACCTAATACACGATTGCATATATATATATATATATATATATATATATATATATATATATATATATTGGTTCTCCGACACAAGCAGTATCTAAATGATTTCATGATTACCGCACAATGTGATAACTGATAGCGGTCAAGGCCAGAGTGTATAGATTTATCGGAGTAACACGTCTTCAGAAATAGTTATAATTCTCAATTTTGGTGATTTCCATCGTGTTTTTACCATGTACCAAATCGGCAACTATAGTGTTAGTACCCTGTACCATGTGTCCTCTAGACTCGGTATATATATATATATATATATATATATATATAAAGATATATATAAAGATCATCGATCCCTCCACCGGACATGAGCAAAGATTTTGGCCACTTGCCTCCGAGCGTTTGGAGTTAAATGTCATTCAGCCAACTCCTCTACATTATTCAGCAGAGATATCAGCAGCTCTTCAAAAATACAAGTCGCTTTTCGAACTCAGCAAGTCAGAGCTACGAGTCTCCAACACAATGCAAAATATCGTCACAGCGACCACTGACCCCTGCTAAACTGAAAGCTGCAAAAGAGGAATTTTCAAGAATATTGGAAGAGGGAATCATCAGGAAAACGAAAAGTTCATGGGCGTCTCCACTGCACTTAGTCTCCAAATCAAACAGAACGTACAGAGCCTGTGGAAATTACCGCAAATTAAATTCAGTGCCCAAATCTAATCTGCGGAATCGAAAAGGACTTAGCAAGAACTCAATCATTTCTTAGTCATCTGAAGACAAGGAATAACTTCGATTCGCCATTAATTCGTTAGCAAATACTACAATGCTGACCCATCCAGATTTTCAACAACCATTTCTGCTCACGACAGACGCTTCTGAGTCCGCTAATGGAGCCATTTTGGAACGACAGATCGACGGATTTCAGAAGCCAATAAGTTTTTACTCGCGTACTCTTCAATTAGTAGAAACAAGATACGACACTTTTAGTCAAAAACTTCTCGCCTTCCACGACGCTGTACGCCATTTTATCAGCATCATTGGCAGCAGCAAATTTGTTGTTTTAACAGAACATGCACCATTAGTTAGCGCACATTGTAACGTGACTTCAACTGCCGCCAAGTTCTCTGCCAGGGTGGAAATACAGCTGTCTTGTCTCAGCAAATGGCAATTCGACATCTTTTACTTCAATGGCGTACAAAACCTAAATGCAGACACAATTTCCAGGCCAGACGTCTCGCAACAACAACCTTCGCCGTCGCCATTCCTAGTCAACTCCGTGACCCCCAGGAAACCTGCACTAACGCCATCCCTTCTGCAAACAGAACAGCACGGTAGCCCATCATCCCACCAATTTTGTATTCCGTCTCTGAGAATGCTTACCTACTGTTTACTTCACGGTTACGTAGCCCAACAAGCCAGTTCTGCCGACTAGACTTTAGAGAAAAGTTTTCGACTCAATTCACACGATTTCTCACCCAGGAAGCAAGGCAACCGTATGACTTCTTACAGATCATTTCTTGGGTCACCGGGTCAGGCAGAACGCTAAATGATGGGTCTCCGAATGTGCCATTTGCCAGAAAAACGAGATGGCATGGCACACTCGTTCTAAGTTGCAACATTTCCGAACTACTTCACGCCTAGCTTTGGTCCACATTGACAAAGTTCATCTGACAAAGGTTCATGGTTTCAGCTACTTTCTAACTATGATTGATAGATTTAAAATATGGACTGCGGCATTACCTCTCGACACCATTTCTGCAGAAGAAGTCACTAACGGTTTTATCTCTGCATGGATATCCCATTATGGTGTTCTCAATGAGTTCATCACTAATAGAGGCACTTACTACTCATTGGATCGTTTCAAAATAACCTTGTGTTTCATGAGATGCACCTTACGCCATATGACAGCCTACCATTCCCAATCTAACGATAAGCCAGAAAGAATGTATAGGGAACTTAAAGCTGCCTTAGCATCCTCGTTCATTAATGGCAACTGGATCGATGCACTACCTTTAGTTGTACTTGCCATGCGTTCTCGTACTCGTAAATTTATTAAAACTTCGTAGTCACAACTCTTGTATGACATGGATCTACGCCTACCTAGTTAGCTCCCATGTCTACTACCCGCACAGGATAACCCACAAGATGAAGCTATCTACCTCCGACTTCATTTCGGTAACATGTCTGAACAGCAGCCGAGACATACGCCTCGTTCAGTCTTCGTTCACCCGCAGGTCCAAAGCTGGAAGAGAGTACTCATTCGTAACGACGCTGCTGTGGCACAACTACAACCAAAGTATCGCGGTCCTTACTCATAAAATAGATAATAATATTGGAAAATGTACAATATAAAAAAGATATCACATCACATAAATTTGTGCAATTAGTCTCATATAGATAAGCAAACCTCTATAGTTGTAATTTTCAATATATCAACATCAGAAAATTCGGCTGTAATATCATTGCATTTCTCATATTAATTTTGATATAATTATTACGATATAGGAAAAAAGGTCTTATTATTTAATCACATTTGTACATAAATTGATTATATAAGTAGTTATAGATTCATCATTGACATAGAAAAAATTATGGTATAATTCGAGTGTAACATTATGCAAAAATGATAACCATGACCAGCAATTGATTATATGTAGTGTTGACTAACATGATGATATAATGCAAAACATTTTAATTTTAATAATACAGAACGTGGAAATAAAGATCTCAAGAAGGTATGTTTCTGATCAAAATAATCCTTCACTTTTATTTAACCACGAGAAAGTATTATCATTATCAAAATTTTTTTAAAAATCAGCAGGATTGTAGATTTTTTCTAGTTCAGTACATAAAAATTAAAAAGACATCCTAGATGGAGGCGTTTCTCTAAGCTCCTTTGGAAATTGATTGTAAATTTGTGAATTTTCTAAAACGAGAATAACTACCCCGCAACATTCACCACCAAAGGAGGAGATATCGCCAAATGTCCCGATCTAGAACCAACTTCATGAACCTTTCTTTTTGGATTCATATAGGTAACAGTCCACTGGTTCAAATAGAAAACTTTTATGTAATATCCCTTCCTCCGAAACCATAAAGTTTGCAGTGATACAAACTGTAATCTACTGGCGTATATAGTGCAGGAGACAGGGTTAATTTGTTTCAGAACAATCCAAATATATATAATACAAATTATATACATTTTTAATTGTATATCATTCGATAAGATATATCTATTTATAAGTGCCCATCTGTTCTTACCTCTGGTTGCTATCCTTTCTATATGTCTCTCAGCAGAAGCTGCACATTGAAAAGTTATGTCTAAATCCTTAGTTTCTTGCTGAAGTTTAATCTCAAAAACATCATTAATCACATCATCATTGCAATAGAATAGAATAGAATATCTTTATTTGGATTCAAACGACACATGTTCCATCAAATTGTAACACGTGGCTCCGTGTTACAAACCAACGATGTTCGATACAGTGCTCTTTAAGGTCAAATAATCTAAATCTGTTCTTATACAATATTTCTCTTAACTGTGATTTTAGGAACAATCTCTGTTAGTCTGAAGCAGTTTTAATCGATATTTCTTGAACTGCAATTTTATTTGTAATTAATAGGGTTTTTATAAAATAGAGAGAACCGCGCGCGATCCGCGAGGATCACGCGGTGGACTATTGTGTCACAGTGAGTTTATTTCACTCAGTTGGGTTATTAACAATTTTACTATTATCAGTTAATTGTGCCGTTCCGAATTTCAGAGAATAATAGATTATAATAATGACATGAATTAAATTATAGCAAGCGATGAATTAAATATTCGTGAGTTTTTTGTCATTGAAGTCTTTATACGGATTATACAGAACATTTTCCTTTATAAACATAAATAATTTTACTATGTTCATATTATCATGTATTTTCAATCATTTGACTATATTCATTCCAATCCAGACATTTGTGTAAGAATAATTTCTTGTGTGCAAAACATTTCACTTTATGAACATAAATAATTTTAATCTTTGCCGTCTAGAAGACGGACAATTTAGTTTAACTGTGAATGGTGTTTAAGGCCTATTTTGCATAAAAATCTGTTTTTGCAGCTGACCAATATATATTCAATTTGGATTAACTGTGAATTATATTTCTATTTGCAACATTATATCTAATATCTGTATGAAACCAAGTTTCGGCTTTCTCATATCAACCATCCGAAAAGGATCAGAGACTGATTAGGCGCACGAGTGGTAATAATAGCCACCATTGATATGTAGGACGGGTATAAAATTCATGAACTAGAAAGCAACCCCGCGAAAAGCCCCTACAAAATAATAAAATTAGAAAATGTACAATATAAAAAGATATCACATCACATATATATGTGCAATTAGTTGTACTGTACAATTTATCAGCATCAGAAAGATCAGCTGTAAACAGTGATAGATTCTTCATCAAAATTAAAAAAAATTTAAGTTATAATTCGAGTATAACATTTGTAAAAAAAGGGAACCATGACTAATAATTGATTGTGTGCATTGTTGATTAACAAGATGATATAATGCATAACATTTCAGTTTTAATAATACAAAATTTGAAGATAGAATCTCGAGAAATTATGTTGCTGAAAAACAATTAATCCTGTCTTTTATTTAACCATGAGAAAGTATTATCATAATCAAAATTAAAAATATCAGCAGGATTAAACACTTTTTCTAGTTCGGTAGATAAAAATTTAAAAGACATTTTAGTTGGAGGCGTTTCTCTAAGCCCCTTTGGCAATTGATTGTAAATTTTGTAAATTTTTGAAAAAGAGAATAGCTTGCTCGCAACATTCCCCACCAATGGTGGAGATATTGCAAAATGACCAGATCTAGTTCCAATTTCATGACTCTTTCTTATGGGATTCATATAGGCACCAGACCACTGGTTCAAATGGAAAACTTTTATGCAATAGCACATTCTCCGAAACCATAAAGGATGCAGTGATACAAACTGTAATCTAGTGGCGTATATAGTGCAGGAGATAGGACTAATTTGTTTCACAACTTTTCTTTGTACAGCTTCTATCTTATTAGACAAACCCTTTGTTAAGGGATTCCAAGTAGCGGCAGCATATTCTAGTATCGGTCTAATCCATATTATAAACATTTTAAATTTTATTTCATGCGATATAATATTTCTATTTATTAATGCCCATCTGTTCTTGGCACTGCCTACTATCCTTTCAATATGTCTCTCAGCAGAAGCCGTACAATGAATAGTTATGCCTAAATCCTTAATTTCTTGCATAAGTTTAATCTCAAAAACATCATTAATCTCAGCATCATGAAAATAAACATAATTAAAATCTGTTCTGTTACCTATTTTTAAAGCTCTCGTCTTTTTACTGTTTATTCTCAGCCCTAGTGTTAACAAATATCTACTTAAATCATACAAATCTAGTGTCACATTATTTTTGGAGAATTCGACATTATTTGGATCAATTGGAAAGATTATTTTTAAATCATCAGCAAATTTGCAAACTCGACCGTTAGGGATCTTAGTTTCCAAATGTGCAAATACAATTTTAAATAAAATTGGCCCCAAACTTGATCCCTGTGGAACTCCACTTGTTACCCTTTTCGATTTAGATATCAAATCGTTTACTTGAATACTCATTCTTCGATTATATAAATAGTATCTAAGTAATCTAAAAATATTCGGATCAATATTCAATAAATTAATCGCATTCAAAATAGCATCAAAAGATATAGAGTCAAAAGCTTTTGAGATATCTATGAATACAATTAATGCATCTAACTTTTTCTCATCTAATGTAATTACATGTTTCCACATAGAGAGCATATTAGTAGTTGTCGACCTGTCTTTCGTAAAGCCATGTTGGCATATATCGAAATCAGCCGGCAGCATACGTTCTAAATGATCAAGTATCAATCGTTCTATTATCTTCAAAAACGAAGGGATAATAGAGATTAATCTGTAATCACTGGCACACATTGGCTTACTTACTTTAGGCAGCGGTTTAGCTACTATTGTTAGTATATCGATTGGTAATTTCCCATTCTTCAAAATTCTATTTATAAAATTGCGGAGCGCATTCATAAAATTTAAAGGTAATTGAAGTAGGTTATCAATCGATATACCAAGGTGATCATTTTGTTTTTTTAATTTTATTTTTAACATTAATTCTATCAATGCATCTAAAGGATAGTAGGCAGTGCCAAGAACAGATGGGCACTAATAAATAGAGATATTTTATCGAATGATACAAAATTTAAAATGTTTATAATATGGATTAGACCGATACTAGAATATGCTGCCGCTACTTGGAATCCCTTAACAAAGGGTTTGTCTAATAAGATAGAAGCTGTACAAAGAAAAGTTGTGAAACAAATTAGTCCTATCTCCTGCACTATATACGCCACTAGATTACAGTTTGTATCACTGCATCCTTTATGGTTTCGGAGGATGTGCTATTGCATAAAAGCTTTCCATTTGAACCAGTGGTCTGGTGCCTATATGAATCCAATAAGAAAGAGTCATGAAGTTGGAACTAGATCTGGTCATTTTGCAATATCTCCACCATTGGTGGGGAATGTTGCGAGCAAGCTATTCTCTTTTTCAAAAATTTACAAAATTTACAATCAATTGCCAAAGGGGCTTAGAGAAACGCCTCCATCTAAAATGTCTTTTAAATTTTTATCTACCGAACTAGAAAAAGTGTTCAATCCTGCTGATATTTTTAATTTTGATTATGATAATACTTTCTCATGGTTAAATAAAAGACAGGATTAATTGTTTTTCAGCAACATAACTTCTCGAGATTCTATCTTCAAGTTTTGTATTATTAAAACTGAAATGTTATGCATTATATCATCACTTTGAACTCCAATGTTTTGCAGTGTGAAGCATTCAATTATCAATGCGTTTGCGTACACGGTAAGCTACCCGTGTACAGCGTACCGCGTACACAGATAAGCGTGATAATTCTCTATCATGTATTTAATCGACAATACATACAATCAGTTTTTAATAGAATAGAATAGAATATCTTTATTTGGATTCAAACCACACATGTTCCATCAAATAATAAAATTAGAAAATGTACAATATAAAAAGATATCACATCACATATATATGTGCAATTAGTTGTACTGTACAATTTATCAGCATCAGAAAGTTCAGCTGTAAAGAGTGATAGATTCTTCATCAAAATTAGAAAAATTTAAGGTATAATTCGAGTATAACAGTTTGTAAGAAAAAAGGTAACCATGACTAATAATTGATTGTATGCATTGTTGATTAACAAGATGATATAATGCATAACATTTCAGTTTTAATAATACAAAATTTGAAGATAGAATCTCGAGAAATTATGTTGCTGAAACACAATTAATCCTGTCTTTTATTTAACCATGAGAAAGTATTATCATAATCAAAATTAAAAATATCAGCAGGATTGAACACTTTTTCTAGTTCGGTAGATAAAAATTTAAAAGACATTTTAGTTGGAGGCGTTTCTCTAAGCCCCTTTGGCAATTGATTGTAAATTTTGTAAATTTTTGAAAAAGAGAGTAGCTTGCTCGCAACATTCCCACCATTGGTGGGTTGACTTGAATAGAATAGAATAGAAAATCTTTATTTGGATTCAAACCTTACATGTTCCATCAAATAATAAAATAGAAAATGTACAATATAAAAACATATCACATCACATAAATATGTGCAATTAGTTGTACTGTACAATTTATCAGCATCAGAAAGTTCGGTTATAAAGAGTGATAGATTCATCATCAAAAATAGAAAAATTTAATGTATTATTCGAGTGTAACATTATGCAAAAAAGGGAACCATGACTAATAATTGATTGTATGTATTGTTGTTTAACATGATATGTAATGCATAACGTTTCAGTTTTAATAGTACAAAACTTGAAGATAGAATCTCGAGAAGTTATGCTGCTGAAAAACAATTAATCCTGTATTTTATTTAACCACGAGAAAGTATTATAATAATAATAATACATTTATTTGGCATCAAAGGCCAACTGGCCCAATCATTGAAATAGCAAATCAAGGGTAGGATATGTGGAGGTGAGTGGAATTGTGACTAGCAAAGTATTTAATAGCAGGGGGAGGGGTTGGGGAGGGGAAAAGTTATCATTAACAACAAGATAGTTCAATCTGGTGAAAAATAAATATAAGCGAAGTTCCATTTGACTAGACAAGATCAATTGGAGATAGTCCGTGAAGTATCAGATCTTCAAGGTGAATGTGAGATCGAAAACAAAGATGAAGATGAAAAGATGGCGGCCCGGAGGTAGACGTCGACCGTTGGAGTCCATTGTCGTGACGAATGAATTGATGGAGTCGGCAGGATTGAGGCGAGCGAGTCTTGCAAGGATCGCAGGCATCTGTAGAACGTGATCGTGATTAAAAGAAGACCAGGGAGAGTCGAAGTCCGAAGCGAACCGTTGGTGGATCGGTAGGGCTGTTGGGTTTCCGGTCCTCCGCTGAAACAAGAAAGAAAGAAAAGAGTTGGATGAGCAAAACGTAGTAGAGTATCCACAACGTGGATATAATGGGGTTAGGAATGGGCTGAGAGGTGGTATTAGTGAATCTAGAAGAAAAGAATAAGACAAGAGAGGTAGAGTGGAAGATGGCTGCCTGAT
>JAQBSW010011351.1:0-20402 GCA_029291075.1 Eudiplozoon nipponicum | reverse complement strand
CACTAAAGTTTGTGGAAAATTGAAGATTTAGTTCACGTTTGACGGAACACATTAACTTTTTGTGTGCAAAATAAGATTGTCGTCGAATGTTCATCTGCTACAACATATTTTGTCCTGTGAAAAATGGACACTTCAGCAAAACGCTTTTCAGTCTGAATTAGAACTAGATTTGCAAGCATACTCTCCTATTTTGAGATAATTACCATAAATGGACGTTGCCTAGCAATTGGCAAGTAACATTAATTTAATCTTGAACTAGTATTACAACACGGCTTTCCAAGACCGATGTGATCTTGATATAAAAACCTGTCTTATTATATGCATATATATATATATATATATATATATATATATATATCAGTATAAACTAAGGAACAGTATAGTGTATAAAAGACAATTCATTCCAGTGAGACCGCTTTTGTCTCTATTCCAAATTCATCTAGAATTTTCCAGTTTGTCCGCGGAAAGATTTCAAACCTGTTGGCCTAACCACTGAGCCACCCTGTCGCGCATTGACAAATATATGCACATAATGAACCAAGTGTTTATATCAAGATCGCAACCCTGATTAAAGAAATTGTTATCACCGCCCTCGCATCCAATGTTCATTTAATATTACAAATTTTCAATTCATTAGCACTTTCCAATGTAGTGTGCTGTATGTTCTATAATGACAGATTGTGGAGTCAGTTGGTACTTTAGGTTTGAATGGATGCCATATCGACTCCAAATAAAGAAACATCTACCAAGTAACATTAGTTAGTACATAACTGAAAATTGTATGTAGTATGCGGCAGGGTAGATCAGTGGTCAGAGCAACAGATCCGAAGCAGACTATCTAAGTTCGAGAACTTTCCGCGGCAAATTATAGACATTAGGTGATGAGTTCCCAATATTGACGAAACCGATCTACCAGGTGAATTGCCTTTTCTACACTATACTATTCGTTTATACTGAAAAATTTATGCACAGATTAGGTATTTATATCAAAATCGCAACCTTGAATAAAGTAATTTTTTTTACTTATTTAAAAAAAATAAAATTAATCTAAAAGAATTTTCTCTAAATGGGATAAAATTTTTAAACAATAGCAGGTAACAATAAACGCACGCAGTGAATACATTTCAGAAATAGATACGAAGTGCGTAAGAAAGGATATTTCTTTTCATTAAGGAAGCCATTTCATCAAAGTTTTTAAATAATGTGATTTATTAAAATAGTTTAGCATTTTTTACGTTGTTTTGCACGTTAATGAAATGACGGCTTTAGTAAATAGGATTGATTAATATTTATTGCAATGATTTATGAAGATCTTTAGAGTCTCGTATTTTGTTCTTTTTTGACGGAACATGATCTTCACACACTATTAATTTACTAAATTAATGTCATGTAACAAATCACGATTGGTATTATTATTATTACAAAGAATGATATGAATAATATTTTCATCAAACTAATTAGATAATTTATCTAGTAATTTTATATAGTTTTGCGTATTTGATGATAATCAGTTGTGCTGCTTATTAGCCACACATACAACTAGTTTTGTATGGACTTAAATAGAGCTCTTGGCACGCTATATAATGTTTGTGCTGTTGGCGGAAAAATATCTCCATATAGTGCCATGCCGATCCAGGAGCAGAGTTTTGCTATGCACATGTAGGCATTGACTACGGTATGATGCTAAACTTGCGTAACTCTTGCCAATACCGTATTTCCACCCTCGTCAAGCACCATGAAATTTGCTTTTGCTAAAACACGCTAACAACACATTGACAATCTAAAAAAACAGACTGACCTATTCGCAAATAATCGCGTTATTTATAGATTTGGCTTAGAAAATCCAATTAATAGGATAAGAGTAAAATAAATTATCTAACAAAGAATAAATTGGTTTAATTTTCATTAACTTGCGTGCAAATTATGCAATTATACTATATTGCCATTTTAGTTTAAAAATTAACGTGACATGCCGAAATTATCGAGCGTTGAATGTCAAAAAATGAATTGTGAACACAATCAGAAAACTATATTTAACAGTTAAATACGACAATGCGACTTCAACGCTAACTCACACTATATAATATATATACCGAGTCTGTAAAGGATACTAACACTATGATTATTGTCTTAGTAACTCATACCAACATTATGGTACCGAAAAGGTACAGGGTACTAACACTATGGTTTCCAAGTCGGTACATGGTACTTACATGGTGGATATCAAGGTATGCTATAGTTGACCTAAATTGAGAATTAAAACTATTTCTGAACACCTGTTACTCCAGTTAATACAAACACTCTGGCCTTGATCGATATCAGTTATCACATTTCGCGGTAAGCATGACATCATTCAATTCAATATATCACAGTCAAATACTGTTTGTTGCGAAGAACTAATATATATGCAGGTATGTATTAGGTTTTGCGAACATAGTAACAAATTAGTTCAGTTGTGACCAGAAGGATAAACCAAAGGCAGCATGAACGGAAAGTATAATCTCATGCACATTCGTTTCGTGCTTACTGGCGTCTCATCAGTAGGAGCCCGTATTACGCCCTTTAACCACTATATATTTTGGTCAAGAATGTGGGATAATAGGACGGTACAATCTCCTAGATGAATGTGTATACATGCAATAGTGAAGCTAACATCATATAGTCTACGACAATGCGACTTCAACGCTAAATCACACTATATAATATATATACCTAGTCTGTTAAGGATACTAACACTATGGCTATTGTGTTGGTAACCGATATCAACATTATTTTACCGAAAAGGTACATGGTGCTAACAGAAAAATAGTTGTAATTTTCACACAAATCACCCTATCTAAAATTAAACAGTTAATTTGCAATTATCTGGCTGGGTTAAAATTTAGTAAAATTGTTGAAACCCGATAGATCTTTAATATTGTTAGGCTAATAAGCTACAAATCACCCTGTATATGGGCAGTACGGTGTAAGTAAGATATTAATAATCCTATCACAATTGGAAAATGGGAGTTGAGTTCAAAATTGTTAAACCTGTGTGAGTGTTGGCTCGTTGACAACTGATTGAAGGTGATTTCCACATTTTTACGAGAATGGTCCACTTAGATTCCGGGGAAAAACACCATTATTGTGAATGGGAGAATCATTTTTCAAGTGAATCGAGCGAAACTACGCTTTTCATGGGGACGGTGGCGTTGTATTTTGATGAGAATGAAAATTCATGGTAAGGTACCATGCTGTCTGAAAATATCTCAACTCAAACCATATCAATTCATGTGCTATGATGTTATGTCAATGTAGACAAAAATGGCTCAGCAATTACCTTTCAACTGAGTCGTGTTCAAAGCGCATAAGTTTAATTAGACTAACAAAGCAGGTTAGCTGTAGACTAACAAAAATGTTTTCCCTTCATTTGCGAGCCATGGCGTATGAAATAAAGGATAACACGTAAGTTTAACAGGAAGAAACAATAAAATTAATTCAGAATATTAATACAGTCAAATCACAATTAGTGAACTAATAATGAGATCCTGAAAATTTTCACCATGAGGCAAAATTAAGTGGCAATAATCGTTCGTAACGACAATAAAATCTGATATAAAATAAATTCTTGCCACTAATGAAATTTTCTGTTAAAAATTAGATGGGCTGATAAAATATAGTAACTAACAGTAGGGCTACATAAAAAAATAATTTAAAGAACATACGGCATACATAAATATATTAGGTAGGGAATGAACTGCCAATATTCGACTGATGGAGCAAACGAAAAGCATGCAACAAAGCAGATATAAATATTTAAATAAAATCCCAAATTCGGGCTATCAGCTTCATTAAAATGTACACTTACCTTTCATGTCTAAAAATAAAGTTTATATGAAAAGCAAACAGAACTTCGTTTTTGAAGGTTAATGAGGATTTGGTCATTTAAATAAGATGATATCGGTCTACAGATTAAGTCAAAGAACAGCGATGAAAGTGCAAAGGGAATTATGAGAGTGCGCGAAATGGTTACCGAAAAGAAAATTGCAGAATACATGCGCAAAGTTGAAATAAATGTATCCGATGAAAGAACCGGCTCTTTCTAATTTTTCCTTGATTATCTACAAAAGAGCACATACACACACACACATATATATATATATATATATATATATATATATATATAAAATTTAATTATCTGATTATTTTTCAGTAAATTTATTATTTATTTAATTAAAAACTAATGGTAAAATCTTGATTTTAGATCATTTGTAAGCCTAGGTGAAACATTGCAACTGCTCTAATTGGTAATACGTCTAGTAGACCAGGTTCGCATTTATTGCGAACTCGTCACGAACTATTCAAAATATTCGGTGAATGAAGCTGGAACCGGGCAAATTTTTTCGGGGACTAAGACTCTATTCAATGCGCTAACCTTGTGAGTCATAAAACAAATGATGTCTTCTGGTTGGCTTTTCTCTCATGTAAACATAAATCGGAAAATAGTGTTAAATACTGTTACGTCTAATAATTTGCAGGCACAACGTAAGGACATGTTTTTAATGCCTGAATAAATCAGTCTGCAGAGCTTTATTTGTTGTTAACATTTGCATTATTGCATTTGATAATAAAATTAATGGCCACATCCGGATAATGCTTATGCCAAGTTTCAAGTATATGTTGCGCAATTGCAGATGTGTGTTCACAGTTAAATTTGAAGCAAGCGTTTAAACTGCAATTTTCTTGCATTGTATTAATAGTAAGAAAACATTTTATCTTGATTTTGGAGCTAAAATGGAAATTGTACACATATTAGAAAAATATACCATTGAAATTTTAATATTCTAGCTCAGATTAATATAAAAACCGTTGAATTTTAAAATAAAGACGATGCAAATTCGCAACGAAACTTCACACACAACGGATCACTGAATTCTTATTTTTCGGTACTGTTACTTCTTATACAAGATGATTGCCTCTTTTCGCTATACAGTCGCACTTAATAAGGGTCATATTGTACCAAAAAAAATTAAAAAAATAGGACTTTAGTAAATACCATTTTGTGGTCGTCGGTAAAGAATGATATCCAGATGCCTATCTTCCAGCGTGCTCCAGGTGCATTTGTTCGCCATTTCTGATGGTTTTCTTATGTTGCAGGAAGGATAGATCAATCGAAAAGACACTGAGTGTAGGCATGCTATACTCGGTTGCTCGGGGTGGACTAATGAAGCGTTTCTGGTTGCCACACGGCCATCTGAAAGCCTAATATTACAACAACTAGGCTGAGACAAGCATTGGTTTAGATTCACATTAAATGGTTCACAAGTACTGTCAAATTTAATACTAAATGTGGTTGAAATAAAAGTCTAAACCTTGCTATTGTCGCATCATCGAGGATGGGAAAATATATTATATTTGCTTAATTTTAACGTGTTTCAATGGTTTGTGACAAATTTCGCAACGAATACTTCATATTTGTGGATGAAGACGAAGAGAACTTTCATGAGAAGATTTTAATCATTTGTGATAATAATATTTGTTTAGGGAAAAGCTGATTTATTATTTTCGATTCTTTTTTATATTCCGATGTACTTAGCATTAGAGGTATATCGATAATTTTATACGGATAATGGTATGGACATCACAGAGAGTAAACACCAATCCCATTATATTTAACCAGTCGTCGAACAGCATAACAAAACTACCGCCAGCCGCAACGACGACTGGTGTTTACTTCAAGCTCGCAAACTTGATTTAAAGAAATGTTACACCACCCACGCAATCAATTATTGTTAAATCACAGAGAAGTTTTCTTTTTCAATTATTCGCTTAATTTTCGTTGTGTTGAACACAGCTCTCACATGTATCGATAGCAATTGAGCTTTAGTCAGTCGAGTTACATTTATTTTGAAAATTTAAGCTATCAAATCATCTACAGAAGGAATATATAGCGTTATACTATGAGGTAGTTTGGTCTCATCCAGATTGAGCTCAATTTTATTATTTTGCCTTAAATTATATTCGATAAGCCAGTCGAAATAGCCATTATTCCTCAACGTTTCACGAGACAGGTTTAGCTCTAATAGAATGATCTTAGGTGAGCAAATCCTGTGTATTCATATTTTAAACTTGATTATGGTGTTCGTTTTGTAAGCCCTGGAGAAATGAATGTTGTGTCCAGTCAAACCTAATTTATTGTGAACCGTTCTTGAGATGGTACCTTCTCCATCTCTTGTTATTTCTACATTTATAAATGATAGATATCTGTCTTTTTCGTATTTCAATGTAAACGGGATTGCATGATCGACCTTGTTTATATGATATAGCAGTGCATTCTTTCCAACAACTATGAAGGTATCGTCAACGTGGAATAAGTCCGTATGGGCTCTAATAATAAATGAATTTAATCAAATTTTTTAAAGAGATGTATGTGTATGTTTGTTAAGACTGGTCTTAGAGGAATACCCATGTCTAGGCCGACAATTTGTGTGTATAAGACTTTTATGAATTAAAATTGTTCGTTAGATGTGCGCAAATAAATAAATTCACTTTTGTCGGCCAATTGTAGAACTGTCTCTGCTAATGATGCCCGCAGATATTCACAAATATATTTACAGATTTATTTAGCGAATTGTTTACATAACTTGATGGCTATCCTGAACCACTTATTCCAATCTTTTTTCGTCATCGATTTTATAATCCGGCATAATGATCTGGCTGCTTCATGCTACGGAGAACTAAACAGAGATGAAATGGGTCTGAAGGCAAATATGAAAACAATGCTCCTCGATTATCAAACCATCGCAATTATTAAGATTAATCCTTGCTTAAAAGTTCAAAAAATTCAACCAGATATCAATTCTTGTCCATGGAAAATTATTTATAATACTTGATTTGATCCAAATAAGAACGAAACTGGTCTACTGGGTGAATTGCCTTTTCTACATTAAACATTGCATAATATATACTTACAAATGTATGTACACAAATGGGAAAGGTGTTTATATCAAGATCGCAACATTTATTAGTACTTTTAAAAGTAATATTTATCACCTCCAACACAGCCAGTGGTCGTTTAATTATAAAAATGTTCATTTCAATACAAATTACCCATGTAGTGTGATGTCTGTTCAATAATGACAGTTTGGAGATGGTTAGTTGAAACTTTTGGCCTAAATGGATACCATATGAGCTCCACCTAAAAGAAAAAATAGACTAATCGAGTTACATCAATTAGTATATATATGAAAATTGTGTGTAGTGTGCGGCAGGATGGCTCAGTGGTTAGAGCACCAGATTACGAAACAGACTTATCCAGGTTCGAGCTCTGTCCGCGGCAAATTCTAGATAATACATGATGAGTTCCAATGAGTATGAAACCGATATACTGTATGAACTGCCTGTCTGCATTATACAATAATTAGTTTATAGTGACAAATGTATGCACTAAAGGAATCAGGTGTTATCTTGATTAAAGTAATGCATATCAAGTAGGACTGGAACACAAGCATTAGCTACAGACCTTTAAAAATAAGAGATATGTCTCAAAATAGGACACAACGAGCAATTATGGAACTCTGAACCACTCTGCCGCAAACTACACACACACATAAACAAGTAATTGTCATCACGACCCGTGCAACCAATGTTCGTTTAATTATAGAAATAATATTTATTTAAAATGCTATTTCATTGATAACGGTGCTTTTTTCATATATATATATATATATATATATATATATATATATATATATATATATATATATATATATATATATATATATATGTGTGTGTGTGTGTGTGTGGAGGTATGGGTGTGGGTGGGTGTGTCATTGTAACATAATTATTGAATGATGTAGCAAAGGGTTGACAGAGAAGAAATATATACCATTTCCGTCCGCGTGCACAGCAATTTACGGATAGTACATGAAGTGTTCCAAATAAAATCGAAACCAATCTACCGGATGAATTGGCTTTTCTACCTTACACATTACTTTGACAAATGCATATGCAGAACTGAAACTGTGTTTATCTCATATTCGCAACCTTGATTTAAGTGAGAGAAAATCTACCGTGAGTTGTAATTGTTTACAGGTTTCGACCTAAAATGAACATTCACAGAGGAAGGCGTAAAATAATTAAGGAGTATAAAACAGCAATGCCTATATAAGTCATGAAGAAACAGGTATGTGTTTTTCACCAAAGGCAGTTTCGTGTAAATCGTGTTGAACTGGATAAGTTGAATGAACTACGCCTGTACAGCCACAAACATATTTTTTTGCGGATATAGCTAAACATAAATATGTTATTTACGCAATAAGCATTGATTAGTTGTACGGAGATAACAGTTCTTTAAATCAAATTCTCGAACTTGTTATGATGATTATTACCACTTTATTTAATCAACCGTCAGTTGCGAGTAGTGACGTGTTTCTAGTTTCCATAGTAATCAACGAACCATGGCAGCAAAATGCGAACGAGAAATAAACCACATGGCTTACAAAAGGCATGAAATGACGGATGAGTGTCTTACTCCATGTAGTTTCGCCTGCATTCTGTTTCTCTAGGAATCTCGGTTGGACAAGCAGAACAAGTGTGCAGCTTTCGCGAAACGCATAAAAAGTATAATGGTAAACAAACGTTAATCGCACGTAAGGTGATAACAATTATTTAAATTTAGTCAGCGAAATAAGTATAAGCATCAATCTCATTTTATTTAACATGCCGCGTAACATAGCAAAACTAACGCCAATCAAGGTATTAACGCGTCATCCTCAGAAAAGGACGACAAACTGAATAGCGAATTCCAAATCGCAAAGCACATAGAGTTTACGGAAATATAAGTTTACTCAAATATATATAATACTGGAACACCAAAATTGAAACTGCACAGTACCGTCTGCAATTAGTCTGCACGAGACATGCCAACTCTACCAAGACTTAGCACTGATAAACTTTTAAATGCGAAAAGAACTACAGTGCAATCCATTAATGGAGCCGCATAGGGATAAGACTCAGACAAACACGAAAGCCTTAAAAGGCATCTACGCCATTCTTACTAACCATTGGATATGAAGTTCGGTCTAACCTTGACAGATTTACGTTTCAGTACGTCATTTCCTGTACCTTCGGCGGAAATCATATACCACACTGTACACTGATCACTAGACCAAATTTAAGCAAATGTGGTATCCTCGTTCTAGACAGATTTTTTATATTTCAATTTTGGACTAACTGACGGTTAGGAACAAAAAAGGCCCAGAATAACTTTCCGAATTGCTTAAATTTGGTATTGTGATCAGTTTCCTGTGTGTTGTTAGATTTATGAATATGGTGCTGGAAATGCAGTTACGTAACGCAACACAACCAAGCCTGATCGAACTTTTTTCCAATGGTTAGTACGAAAGGTGTGAAGACCTTCGGAATTATGCAATCACGAAGCCGAATAGACACAGAACGTACTTTGAAACGAAGAGCAATCAAATCAATGCATAAATAAGAGTGAAAATCAACCGCCCATGATGGAAATTTTTGGATTTGTTCAATATGATGATCGTACAATGTGCATCCAGCTACAATGCTAACAAAATAGTCGTAAAATTGGCTCTAGCATAAGCTAATTATCTTTCACTAATTTAAACATAGTGTAAAGTCTCTACTCCTATTAGCTAATGAGCCCCGACAAATCTGTATCAGTCTTAGTGGATTTTTCGGAGTCTGACAGGACAGTTTTCTCTTCCATATCAAATCAGTTCATGCCTACGACTGCCTGTACCATACTATCAGTGTCTTCAAATTTAATATTAGCCTCCATGTTTTTCACAACGCTATATATATATATATATATATATATATATATATATATATATATATATATATATATATATATATTTATAATCAATTAATCATGTAATAGGCGAAGGACTGCTTACTTCTTGTGCAACACTGCACCCCTAATGCTTAACGTGGAAAGAGATTAGACACGAAAAACAGAATAATTAAATTAATGTTCCTGAACCATCCCAATATGCACAAATCAAAACGGAAACTCGTTTTAACAGGAATATATGTTGAAACGAATTTTTCAAATTGAACCAAGATATAAGATGGCAAATATAAGTTATCAGAGAAAATCACGCCCGTCAGTTACAAAATACAGAAACTTCAATTACGGACAATTCAATGGTTTATTTACTCGAAAGGGTTTATTTAAAGAAAGTTTCAAGAAAAGAAACGAATATTCTCTTTTTAATGATATTCGATCAAATCAACCACGGCGGTATAAACTTATCAATATTTGTAACATTATTTTTGACAGAGGAAATATTTTCCTCTGCAATAGTTCTTTTCCATTAGTTTCCTTAAAGGAAACGAATTTAAGTGCTGTTTTGTGTTATTTATCATGTGCGAACAATTCTGTTATTGTAACATAAGTTTTTCATCTGTTCTTCTAAGAAATAATGTATCTTACTGTTTTATGTTTTTCTTTATCTGCAAAGATTTACTGTTTTCTCCGGTTCATAAGTAAAAAAGCAAATTTACTAATAGACTCTCCAACCTATTCCCCTCTCACGGAGAGTTTTAAAGTGAAATTTGCGAAAAGTTAGATATTGAAAATTACACAATATTCTAATGAACTATTCATTGATGCGGAGAAATAATATACATGCAATTATGTATTTCGTATTGTGTACCAAAAAACAACTTATTTCCGAAAGGCAATACAATTAAACAATAATTGATTGTGCGGGTAATGGCAATAATTCTGTTAATCAAGTTTTCGAGCTTGGAGTAAGCACCAATCCCTTTGTATTTAACCTGCCCTCGAATAATATAACAAAACTACCGCCAGTCCCAACGTACTGACACGTTTCGATCTTCCTTGATCATCATCAGAGTACGACGGTAAATTGACTAGCGAGGATCAAACCGAAATGCATAAGAATAGAAATCGAAATTAGATATGCATTGTGGTTGGATCCTCGCTAGTCAACTTGCCGACGCATTCTGATAATAATCATGGAAGATCGAAACGTTTCAGTATGTGTGACCGGCGATGGTTTTGCTATGTTGTTCGACGACTGGTTAAATAGAATGGGATTTGTGTTTACTTTAAGCTCGTAAATTTGATTTAAACAATTATTTCCTAAAGAACCAGAAGGATATGAAAATTATTACATGAGAAAGGGTATATTCTCAGGTGCATATGCGTTTCGCTCTTACCGGCGGTTCAGAGCTACGTCCAGTACCTAGTTAACAGCATAGAAAATCGAATCAGGAAATCTGCTCTGAACACAAGATTGAGGAAGAGCTGTGCTACCCAATGCAACTTTTGCTAACAAATCACTACCTAGAGCGGTTCATAGATGCCAATATCAGACCACTTCCGATTGGTAATACAGCGTAAACTATAAAAGTGGCTTTCCTAACCATGCTATTTAGAGGCGACCAACCGGTCTCAATAATTGCACGTAGGTTTAAATCAATTTACTATTGCCAATTTCCCTATTGCTACAGTTACCACCACATTCAGCAACCAGAGAATCATAAAGTTGGAGACCAAATATCGTGTGCCTATTCTCCTAATAGCTTTAATAGTCTACAATATTTTAAAGTATATATGCTGTATTACATATATTGGATGTACATCCAAGAAGCCGATCAACAGACTCCTAAAATAACTACTGCAGAATTATTCACATTATATAAACACAAATCTCATTCATAAGACGTTTGTCAGTTTAAATAAAGCATCGTAAATTGCAAAAAAGGCAATTCATCCAGCAGACCAATTTCGTCCTTACTAAGAACTCTTCACGTGTTGTCCAGAATTTGCCATAGACGGGGCACTTACTTCGGCACGTCTGCTCTGCTGTCTGTGACTTTAATGGTTATCACTGGCCGCGCAACCAATCTTCGTTTAATACAAGTGCGCACTCGCTTAAAACTGATTTCACTACAACAAGAATGACCATATCTCAGACATAAATATGGAATACAATAAGAATTATCTCATCAAGCCGACTGGCATACGCACACACACAAACACATTCGTGTATGCACGAAAATCCAACTCGAGATAAACAATAAACAAGCAATAGGATGTAAATGATGATCAAACTTATTGTCACGCAATTAATTTAATAGACACCCATGATTTATATAAATGAAAGATTGTTAAGGTTTTTTTTTATTATTTTAGAAATAAAATGGCCGTATTCCACTTTGTTATTAATTGAGTTTTTGTCTCTCTCTCTCTCTCTCTATATATATATATATATATATATATATATATATATATATGTATTTTTAAAATTTTTAAAATATATATAGATATATACTTGGCTTGTTACAGGAAGCGACACAAAAATTTTACATTTTGTATAATGTTTGGATAGCTTTATTTTCAATTTATGTTTTGACCTGGGATCAAGCATTTGTTATGGTTCGATTTTTAAAACATGCATTTATATTTCATTTAACAAATAGAATATCTCGCTTTTGGAAGCTAAAATCTGCTTACTTTTCGTTTTACTACTTTTATTGTTTATAATACCAAACGTATTTGCAGTAGAACATAAATAAAGTTAACTTCAAACAGCAGTTAAATGATGCAAATTATAGAAGATTTTAATCAAATAGTAGCAGCGACATCTGCATGGCCATCAATTTCCGAGCATATCCTCCAATCAGGACACAAAGTGAGCTCAACTTAAATGTTATTCTTCATAGAATAAGTTTTGAATAATTCTTAAATTTTTATCAAGAATTTAAATTCCTGTGTGATTAATCCTTACTAAATGTTGAAACTTTCATCAACACAAACCTAAGCTGGACTGGACTCAAATTAGACACTGAAATTTACATTTTGAGCACACACGGAAAATCCCATCTATACACACGTCACCAATTAGCAGACAAATGGCCACAAATTCAGACAGGCCTGTTACACACGTGTCACGAGTCAGGAAAAGACTTCCGGCCACGCAAACCAGAAAGCAGAACGATTGTACACAAATACGAACTTTACGGCGATGCATGACCAAAATAAATCTATTACATTTATGTTTGTTCTTTGCAATTAAAAATAATTAATTATTGAATGATGCCATGAATATTACAAAATCTGAAAACCAATGTCACACGAGGCCAGTCAGCAAGTTTGCAGTAACAACAGGTGCTGTTGCTGCAAACTTTTAATTAGGTATGGCTTTTCTATATATTCATGATGCTGTTATTCTGAACACGTTATTTGCGTATTTAAAATCGTTTGTAGGCCTTTGAGGCTCTTTGCTATGTACTTGATAAGATGTTGGGTTTTCTAATGACTCAAAGCCTCTAAGTATAAGTAATTATATTGTAAAACTCTCCAGATAAATTGACCAAATGTAGAGTTGGTTTGGGGCATCGTGACGGCTCCTACTGATGAGCCAGCGACATGACCAAAACACAATTAGGCATGAGATGATATCTTGTTTTTATAGAGACTTCAGCATTTCCATCTATTTCCCTTTTACTTAGTTTTTGCTAGGTGCAAAAAACTTAATGCATTTTTGCATAATGGCGCTATATATGAATATATATATATATATACATATATATATATATAATTTTTTCAGAAGCTATTTTAAAAGTTAGATCATTCTCAACCTTAAAAACATTCATTTACAATTTCTTAACTAAAGCATAAAAGTTTAGTTTTTCTAATATCCCTCACTTTCTTGTTAAAATTACTTCTAAATTAAACGAAAAAAGAGATCAGTTTAAAAAATTTCTGCTTCATTACTGAGACACTGAATCTATATTGACATTGTATATATATATATATATATATATTCATATTATATATCATATGTATATATATATATATATATATATATACATATATATATATATATATATATATATATATATATATATATATATGAATGCCCGACTTTCACCAGACTGGCCCTAGTACAACTCCTTGTCGGGATATCAATTTGTGTCGCAGCAAGTTAGGCCAGCCAGGACCGCCAACACAGAAAGAACACCAAGTTACATGATAACACATTCCATCATTTATTGAAAATATAAACATTTATAATCAAATAGCCTTTTGAATATTGATAACATTTTTCGCTGATAACCAAATGTTAATAAATTTATTTACAATTGAAGCAGACAAAAAAGCCGTTCAAGAAAAATTACCTGTTGTACGAAAATGAACATTATTCATAATCTAACATTACGAACGTCAATAAACTGAAAATATTATTATACATACAGGAATAAAATGAATGTAAACATTAGTTGTGCTAGAAGCAAAACTGAAATGACCATGATTGAATATATATATATATATATATATATGTTGTTATATATATATATATATATATATATATATATATATATTTATGATGTCGATTCCTTTTTAATTTACCACAGTATTCTTATAAATAGGAAAACACAAATAACAAAGTGGATAAAGGCCATTTATTTCGTGAATACTAATCATCTCTTATACAATCATACATATTTATACATTTTGGGTTTTCAATTGATTATGCTAGTAGTAACAAATCTGACTCGTTTTTACTTCTGTTTCTTGTTTTGGCTAGTTGGTGAGTGTGTATGCGTTTGTGTTTGTGTGTATGCGTGTTTGCATGTAAAGGTCATTCTCGCAGTATTGCAAAGTGATGTCTGAGATCTGGTCATTATTGTTTTGATAGCTTGAGACACTGGAAGTGGAAATAACAGAGGCGCATACGATGACAGTAGTCTCCAAACAATGTGAGCGTTTAACACTGCAATCCACAATGGCGTTGTTACCACGTGAAAACGACAACTTTGCGCAACGAGGTGAAACGATCAACTATACTGGGAAAAATAGCACTTGTATATGTAACAGTGAACAATGCGCACAAATGGTTAATTCTCAAGCTATCAAAACAATAATGACCAGATCTCAGACATCACTTTGCAATACTGCGAGAATGACCTTTACATGCAAACACGCATACACACAAACACAAACGCATACACACTCACCAACTAGCCAAAACAAGAAACAGCAGTAAAAACGAGTCAGATTTGTTACCACTAGCATAATAAATTGAAAACCCAAAATGTATAAATATGTATGATTGTATAAGAGATGATTAGTATTCACGAAATAAATGGCCTTTATCCACTTTGTTATTTGTGTTTTCCTAATTATAAGAATATATATATATATATATATATATATATATATATATATATATATATATCATATTTCGTGAATACTAAACGTCTCTTATACAATCATACATATTTATACATTTTGGGTTGTTAATTGGTTATGTTTTTGGTGACAAATCTGACTGGTTATTACTGCTGTTTCTTGTTTTGACTAGTAGGTGAGTGTGTATGCGTTTGTGTTTGTATTGTGTATGTGTGTTTGCATGTAAAGGTCATTCTCGCAGTATTGCGAAGTGATGTCTGAGATCTTGTCATGATTGTTTTGATAACTTGAGAGTTAGCCATTTGTGCAAATTGTTCACTGTTATCTATACAAGTGCGAGTATTCACGAAATAAATGGCCATTATCCTCTTAGTTATTTGTGTTTTTTTTCCTAATTATAAGAATACTGTGTTAATTAAAACGGCATGGATATCATATATATATATATATATATATATATATATATATATATATATATATATGAATATGCATATATATACATTTATATTTATGCTTATATACATGTATATGTATAGATATATGCTATCTATCTCTTACGATATTCATTGTCTCTTCACTATTGGATGGTAAGTGAGTATACACAGGTTTTTTCTCAACTGTACGCAAATTCACAGCATATTTTATTACATCATTTGGTTTATACTTACCTATTAAATGTGGCGGATTAACGTTTAGTTATTGGTGCTACGTACACCATCCAAATCGGTCTGTAAGCAGTCCGGTGAGCAAATGCGCAACTTTCAATTACTCACAGGGCTTTCTTCCCGTATCAATGGCCGGTAATTATTTAAATGAAAATATTACGTGTCCCAGTTTTCTATGGAAAACTGGTCTGCAAAATGTTCCGTCGGTTCCACTCAACAAATATGTAAAATCTAGAATATCGTCCTCCTCGTTATCAATTGTAAATCCAATATTTGGATGCTATTCATTGAAGGTTTTGAATACTTTTCTGGCATGCACACGGATTACAGTTAAATATTGTTTGTTGCGAAGAGCTAATATATATGCAAGTATGTATTAGGTTTTGCGAACCTAGTAACAAATTAGTTCAGGTGTGACCAGAAGGATAAACCAAAGGCAGCATGAACGGAAAGTATATTCTCATACACATTCGTTTCGTGTTTACTGGCGACTCATCAGTAGGAGCCGGTATTACGCCCTTTAACCACTATATATTTGGTAGAAGAATGTGGAATAATAGGACGGTACAATCTCCTAGACGAATGTGTAAACTTGTAATAGTGAAGCTAACATAATCTGAAGTCAACGACAATACGACTTCAATGCTAACTCACACTATATAATATATATACTGAGTCTGTAAAGGATACTAACACTATGGCCATTGTGTTAGTAACTGATACCTTTTTTGAAATCCAGTAAGCACGAAACGAATGTGCATGAGATTATACTTTCCGTTCATGCTGCCTTTGGTTTATCCTTCTGGTCACAACTGAACTAATTTGTTAATAGGTTCGCATAACCTAATACATACTTGCATATATATTAGTTCTTCGCAACAAAAAGTATTTAACTGTAAACAATTTGTTCTTTAAATCAAGTTTGCGAGCTTGAAGTAAACAGCAATCCCATTGTATTTAACCAGTCATCGAACAACATAACAAAACTACCGCCAGCTTCAACGCACTGACGCGTTTCGACCTTCCATGATCATCATCAGAGTACGACGGCAAACTGACTAGCGAGGATCAAACCGTATTGCATTTATATAGAAATCAAAATTAGATATGCGGCTCTAACCTCTAGCAGTCTCGCATAAATTGAACTAGACTGGAAATGTCGACTGCACAATTTCTATGCAGTCACGAACATTAACTGTTTGCAGCTTTCACCACATATACATATATAGGCAAAACAATTTAACAATAATTAATTGCGCGGGTGGTGGTAACAATTCTTTTAATCAAGTTTGCGAGCTGCATGGAAAATTTGTAGCCGACATTTCCAGTCAAGTTTAATGTACGCAAGACTGCTATAGGGGAGAGCCGAATGTCTAACTTTGATTTCCATATAAATGCAATGCGATTTGATCATCGCTAATCAGTTTGCCGTCGTACTCTGATGATCATCATGGAAGGTCGAAACGCGTCAGTGCGTTGTGGCTGGCGGTAGTTTTGTTATGTTGTTTGACGACTGGTTCAGTACAATGGGATTGGTGTTTACCTGACGCTCGCAAACTTGATTTAACGAATTGTTACCACCACCCGCGCAATCAATTATTGTTAAACAATTTGTTCGCAAACTGGCATAAGCATTCGACTTTACAAGCCACATGCAACAGTGTGTTTAATTGGCTGTTCTTTTATTTTAATTTTCTAAACTAATCCATATCTTTGTGGAGAAATTTTGCTGATTTTAGTAAACAATTTAAACAAGCTATTTTTCTAGTCCAATATATGAGGTTTTTCAAATTTATTGTTGTGGAATAACATTTTTACGTAAAGTAAAACCTAAAAGATTTATTATATTAAACATGTGCGCTTCATATAAATACCTTGCCTATTTTCTTTCCATTTTTCAGTACAAGTTTGGAATCTGTGGCTGTATTAGCTGCGTTAAACTACCACACACTACAAACAATTTTCTTTTATATACTAGCATAGTATTTGGTTAACATTTCCTTCAAAATAAGCCTATATGCTATCTCGGTTGGCTTGAACTTCCAACTAGCTGGTCCCTGGTTAGACAATATAGACGGGCATCAGGCTACATGAGAATAAGATTTTGAAAGGACAACATATACAATTAGACAGTAATTGATTACGCGGGAGGTGGAAGCAATTTTTAAATCAAGGTTGCGACCTTGTTGTAAACACCGTCACAATTATTTTTTTTTTCCGTTCCAGCCTGAATGCTCCTTAGGAGCAAAATTCTGCGTAGTCAAGAAAAACCTAAGTGAACGTGATATATATATATATATATATTTGTAATTTTTAGTACAAGATAATCATTTTGCAAGGTGGCAAACGCAACTCATCCAGTAGACAGCTTTTGTCCTTATTTTTAACTTGTCAATTGCAGTACGGATTTTTGACATGAACAGGGATCAAACATGGATATATTTGTTACACAAGCTGTGTGAAACGTTTCACTGTACTCCTCTGCTGAAAACGACAAAATTTTCAGTCAGATTCTCGACAGCGCTTGACGATTTATAATGAGGAGTAAGCCGGTCAACTGGATGAAATTCCCTTGCTGCCTTATACGATCTTTAGTTTATACTGAGAAAACTATATTTAGTATGATTGGCCTTTATGTCAATATCGCAAGCTCGACGTAATAGGTGTTACTACCACACACGCAACCAATGCTAGTATAATTCTATATATTTTCCATTTAAAATCACGTCGTCTAATAGCGTGATGTCTGTTCTTTAATGGGAGCTGGGGCGGCTATTTGGAACTTTATATTTAATTAGATTCGATTTGAGCCAAACATAAAGGAGAGTATAACCACAAATCATTTCATTATATAAACGCAAATTGTATGTTGTGTGTGGCCATGTCTCGCAGTGAATAGAGTCACAGACTTGAAAGCAGATGTGCCCATGTTCGTGTACAGTCCGAGGCAAAATTATGGAATATACTTGACGAGTTCCCGATATGAACGTGACAGGTCCACTTGATGAATTGCTTTTGATAGCCTATACGATGCTTATGCAAATATTTGCATAAATCAAACGAGCGATCATACATGGTCTACACTGTCCTACTCTGATGATGATCATGGAAGGTCGAAACGCGTCAGTGCGTTGCGGCTGGCGGTAGTTACGTAATGTTGTTCGACGACCAGTTAAATGCAATAGGATTTGTGTTCACTTCAAGCTCGCAAACTTGATTTAAATAATTGGTACCACCACTCGCGCAATCAATTATTGTTAAATGACGAGATCACAGGTTTTTATAATTTCTCAGTTTGTACGTAGGAGAGAAATTGCGAATGATAAAAAAACCTCCCTCAAAAGCATTTTTGCTTCCCGACGAAAAATGCCTACAAGATCTTGACTTAAGAACGATTTACAATCAAAATAATAAATGTGGTATGTACTAACGTCAATTTACTGTACTCCCATGATAATAAAAATGAAAAAGAAACACAGTCGATTGTATTTATGCCAAACGTTTTGTGATATAAAGACAAGTCTAGAAAACAGTACTGTTCTCAGTATCCTGGCGCGGTCGCCAATTTGTAAATCGCCGCTGCTTCAAGTAAATGCCGTACGACGTTACAAGTAGTGAGGTGTCAAGACAGTTGAGAACTGGTACTTGTGGTGGTCCTTATTTTGACCGGAATTGCTTTCTCCGGCAAATGCCGAGAACGTCAAATAGTGTAGCCGTGTCTAAAAGTACTCCTAGATACTTGAGACCAACTCTGGTTGACTGGCTGTTGTTTCTTCTGCTGCGGCGTTGAAATCAGCGGCGAGAGGCTGTGAAGACTCAGAATTGTCTCGTTGAAGATCTGCGACAACACCGTGGTGACTGGCATACGTAGAGGTCCAATAAGTAGATGTTGCTCCGTCTCACTAGTTGTTCAGCGACAAGATTGGCGTGACTAGGTGACCCAGCTTGTAAAGCAAGTCCAGAAGTCAGCGTAGGTGAACGGTGAGTTTGATAGGAGACAGCACGTACACGTAGTGTGCAGCAGAAGTCATACGTGATTACTGACTAGCATGGTAAATGCACCTTACATATATACTGTTGCAATCGAAAGCTCGCACACCATTGGTAAACAGAAAATATCGCTTCTTTTAATTGGCGCCACGTAAATTAAATTTGAATTTCATTTACGCAATATGTCGGCGAATTTTTCTCGAGCCGTTACAACAGAGATTGTACAGCCGAGATTTCAAATTAATTACAAAATTTGCGAGGCTAACATGGGTTACGAATGAATATCTTATTCTCCATAAATTATTGATGCAATGTAATTTAACTCCCGTTATTTAGTTTTCCGTCTGGCTCTGATGATTACCTGGAAGATTATTATTTAGTGGTATATATATATATATATATATATATATATATATAATCAAGCGTGGTGCTAAAATAAATACCGAAAATTTTAATAAATTTGGATTGAATAACGCTTGCAATTCTTATGTCTTTAAAAATTCAAAATATTTTTTATGATCCACAGTTCTGGTCAATAGCGAGAAACATTTGAAAATATTATC
>JAQBSW010011350.1:0-20416 GCA_029291075.1 Eudiplozoon nipponicum | reverse complement strand
TACTTGCACACTATTGGTCAAAACGGCAAGTTTCGCTTTTTTCTCATTGGTGCAACGTAAATAAAATTGAATTTAATTTACGCAATATGTCGGCCATTAATTTGTGTCGTTACAACACTTTCCTCTCTGAAAAAAAAAGAAAAAAAAATTCCTCTCTGCGAGGCTAGATAAGAAATGCATGACAGAGTTCGAACCAAGTTAAGCAAAAATATGATGAACCATAAATGCTGGGCTTAAATATGCTTGTTGGTTGCTTCAACAATGATATGATGTCAGGTAACCACTAGGAATTGCTACACAAATTGTTAGCTCTAGTGGTCGGTCATACCACGTGAGGCAAAGTAGAGCAGTGTAAGTTTTGGGAGCCGCAGCGTGAAGATTTCGAGGTAAATCGCCTCTGAATTTGCCAGGTTTAAGTTAAAACCTAAGCAGGTTGGATCGTTGTCAATGTGTTTGTATACGATCAAAGGAGCTAGAGTGCTCGACGTTGTGGTCATGACATTTGTAGAGCTGCCTTTGTGCAAATTGATGAAGTTGAGATATGCATTGAAAGTGGCCTGTACCATGATATGAAGCTGATCACTACTTAGCGTTGCTACACGAAAGCGTTAGCTCTAAGTAGCTGGTCATACCAAAATAGGCAGTGTAATATCATGTGTGAGAAATACATTATAATGTAAAAATATATACATTAAAATCAAAGGTAACTGCATAAAAATATGTACACGAACATTGCCTCATAGATGGCATAATACCAAAAAACTGTTCAAAAATGCTACACAATTGTTAGCTAAGAACAGCTGGTTATGCCACGTGAGACAAATACGAAAATAAACGTAAGGTTAAAAAAATTTTGATAGTTAATGTTAATGTTTAATAAAATCAATTTCGCGTTATACAAAACAGGATATTGAGATTGTGGGTAGACGGAGCCTGAGACGTGTGTTGAAGGTTGAACGCTCTCAGGACCAGGTGGTTCGATAAACGGTTTCAACCTGTCTATGCTTACTGATGTCGGTGTAGCGCCTTGCATAATGATGAAGTATTTTGGTTGTCTGAGTAAAATCGGGTAAGGACCGCGATACTTTGGTTGTAGTGGTGCAACAGCATTATTGTTGCGAACGAGTACTCTCTTGCAGTTGTGGAGCTGTGGGTGAACGAAGACTGGACGAGGCGTATGTCTCGGCTGCTGTTCAGACATGTTACCGAAATGAAGTCGAAGGAGGGTAGCTTCGTCTTGTGGGTCATCTTGTGCTGGTAGTAGACGTGGGAGCTGACTAGGCAGGCGTAGATCCATGCCATACAAGGGTTGTGACGCAGATGTTTTAATGGATTCACGAGTACGGGAACGCATGGCAAGCAGAACTAAAGGTAGTGCATCGACCCAGTTTCCATTAATAGACGAGGATGCTAAAGCAGCTTTGAGTTCTCTATGCATTCTCTCTACCATACCATTAGCTTGGGGATGGTAGGCAGTCGTCTGGCGTAAGATGCATCCCATGTACCGCAAGGTGGTTTTGAAACGATCAGATGAGAAGCAAGTGCCTCTGTCCGTGATGACCTCAATGGGAACACCATAATTGGATATCCATGCAGAGATAAAACCGTTAGTTACTTCGTCTGCAGAAATGGTGCCAAGAGGTAATGCCGCAGGCCACGGTGTAAGCCTATCAATCAAAGTTAGAAGGTAGCTGAAACCTTGAACCTTTGTCAGATGAACTATGTCGATGTGGACGATGGCTAGGTGAGAAGTAGACCGAAAATGTTGCAACTTAGAACGAGTGTGTCGTGTGATCTTGTTTTTCTGACAAATTGCACACTCTGAGACCCATCGTTTAACATTCTGCCTAAGTCTGTGACCCCAGAAACGATCTGTAAGAAGTCGGACAGTCGCTTGGCTTCCTGGGTGAGAAATTGAGTGAATTGAATCGAAAACTTTTCTCTGAAGGCTGGTCGGCAGAACTGGCTTGTTGGGCTGCGTACCCATGAAGTAAACAATTGGTAAGCCTTCCCACAGACGGCATATGAACTTGGTTGGGTGACGGGCTATTGATCTTTGAATGTGAATGTCACCGCGTTGTTCAGTTTGCAGGAGAGTTGGCGTTAGTGCAGGTTCACTGAGTGCCACGGAGTTGACAGTGAATGGTGACGGCGAAGGTGGTTGTAGAGAGACGTCTGGCCTGGACAGGGAATCTGCAATGAAGTTCTGTTTGCCCTTGACGTGAAAGACGTCAAATTGCCATTCGCTTAGACGAGAAAGCTGTCTTTCCACTTTGGCAGGGTACTTGGCGATAGATGAAGTTGCGTTTCGAAGTGCGCTAACTAGTGGTGCATGATCTGTGAAAACAACAAATCTGCTACTGCCAATGATCCTGATAAAATGGCGCACTGCGTCGTGGATGGCGAGAAGTTCTCGGCCGAAAGTGTCGTACCTCGTTTCTACTGGTTGGAGAGTACGCGAGTAGAAACTGATAGGCTTCCGAACTCCGTCGATCTCTTGTTCCAAAGTGGCTCCAATAGCGAATTCAGAAGCATCTGTCGTGAGTAGAAATGGCTTTTCGAAATCTGGATGCTTTGCATTGTGGCATTTGCTAACGAGTTGATGGCAAGTCGAAGTAATTCCTCGTCTTCGGATAACCAAGCAATGATGGAATTCTTTTCGGTTCCGCAGGTGCCTGCACAAAGGATAAAGTTGTTTTGAAAGGCCCGGAAGGAACGTGCGATAATAGTTTAGTACACACAGGATTTTCTGCAACTCGCTCACAGTCCTTGGTGACATGATATTCTTGATGGAATTCGTCTTTGACGGCAACGGTTGAATACCTTTGGCCAAGATATGATGCCCTAAGAAGTCCATGAATGTAGTTGCAATCTGCGTCTTGTCACAGTTGATCTTCAGTCCATGGTTGGATAAGCGTGAGAGGACATTTCGTAGACGTTTCGCATGAGATTCTAGATCTGGACTGAATACCATAATGTCATCGAGATATGACATACAATAAGCAGAGTCGTCGCAAAGTATGTTGTCTATGAATCTTTGAAATGTCTGAGTAGCACACTTAAGTCCAAAAGGCATGTAAAGATATTCAAAAAGGCCAAATGGAGTGATGACTGCAGTTTTCTCGATATCCTCTGGTGCTACCAGGATGTGATGGTACGCTTGTCTGAGGTCAATCACTGAGAAGAAATTGCTGCCGTTGAGTTTTTCAAGTAAAGTGTTGATATTTGGAATAGGATATGCATCAGATTTTGTCACTGAATTTAGCTTACGGTATTCTCCACAGGCTCTGTACGATCCGTTTGATTTAGAGACTAAGTGCAGTGGTGACGCCCATGAACTTTTCGATGGTCTGATGATTCCCTCTTCCAAAAGCCTTGAGAATTCTTCTTGGGCAGCTTTAAGCGTAGCAGGAGCCTGTGGTCGCTTCTTGAGTGCAATAGGTTGTCCTTCTGTGACGATATGATGCATCGTGTTGGAGACTCGTAGCTCTGACTTGTTAAGATCGAAAAGCGATTTGTATTTTCGAAGAGCTGCTGATATCTCTGCTGAATGATGCATTGAGGTTGGCTGAATGACCTGTAACTCCAAACGCTTGGAGGCAAGTGTCCAAAAGCTTTGCTCAAGTCCGGTGGAGGGGTTGATGATCTTTTGATTGGTAAGATCAACAATGAGCCAAAATTTTAGAAGGAAATCAAGGCCTATTATATTATGTGAGACCTTGGCAATGATGAAGTTGTGGGAAAATTCACGTCGTAGACCTATGTTGAGTGTGCGGTACCGGCAGCCATATGTTGGTATGGGCTCGCCTGTAGCTGTTGCGAGAAGAACGCCTAGCGACATCTCGGCCATTGAATCACCCTTGAGAACTGAGACTGCCGCACCTGTGTCTACGATGAACTCTTCGGCAGTTTTGAAATCAAGAAAGTGCAGAAGTTCGTTGGGCTGTTTGGCCGGGTCATGCAAACAAGTAGGCTGGTGATTGCGACCGGCATTGTCTGTTTGGTTCTCTATGTGAAAACTTCGGCGTGGACGAAAAGAGTCGACAGGGATGTCGGATTGTAGTTGGTTACTTCCCAGTGGCGCCGTTGATGCCGTTGATGTGCAGAAAGTACGGTCTTCTACTTCCTGCGCCAGACGTTTCCCGATACTGATGCACCCTTGTGCCTGCGGTCTGTTGTCCTTTCCGTCAGCTGTGGAAATTGACACTCATTCGGAAATTCTTCGGAACGACAAAGACAAACTTAGCAAGCATAGAAAACTTCTGGTGGTTATAACACCAGTTCTTTGGGGCATACTTATTGAAGGATTGCTTAGATCTCGATGGCCGCCTACCATTATAATTTGACTTGGAAACGAATTTTGGTCGAGCATTCACTTGATTTAGCTCGGATTTGGTAATGGCCAATCCTTCTAGAACTTTGGCCATGTTCGCCACTGTCCTCTCTAAAGAGGAGAATCTATCATCTTGTGGGGGTAAAGAAAAGGATGATGGATTCACTTTGGGTTCCAAAACCCTATATTTTAACTCACATCTCTCAGATAAGTCATCTATAGAGAGAGTGTTGGGGAGCTGTCTGGCAAAGAGTTTTAATGTTTGGGGAAGATTGTTAATAAAAACAACCTTAGCCTCATGGTCAGAAATGTTGGTTTTATACCAACGTTTCCGTAATTCCCTCAGTATTTCGATGGGGCCAAGATTTGGCATATCTAACTGCGCATATTTGTTTATTATCTGCTCAGTTTCCGTGGGTCCAAGCAAGGATTCTACCTCGTTTTGTAGGCCCAAAATGGGATTAGGTAGCTTCCTAATGGCCTCAAGCTTAGGATAAATCCGTCGCTGCAATTCAGAAGGTAGTTTAGCAAAAACCTTCGACAGTTTTTGATGACTGTCATAATCAGGAAACGGGGAGAAAGCGGAGTCTACGCGCATAAAGAATAGCTCACTATCTCCATCCCAAACAGGAACATCAATATCTAAAAGTGGACCTGACATTTTAACAATCTTACGGGATCTTAAAAGCATAAATTTATAAGCAATATGAAAATATATAAATATACTTTAACGAAACGCTTACCCACAAACAGCTTCCACAGTTGAATGAGCGCAGAACAAAACACGTCACTGCTTCCAAAAATCCGCAATTGAGCCTGTCGAGTACGTACGGTGCCGTTTCGTACGTAGGAAAGATGAACAGAGGCCCCGTTGGCCTTTGATGCCAATGTATTCTTATTATATCCCCCAAAAAAATTCAACACAAATCCACGAATATATACCCAACAAAATTCCCAGAAGACCACGATCACGGTAGAGAAAACGCAAATGTTAATCGATTTTTATCCCAAATAAATGAAAAAGGAAGTCAATTTTATTTATACCAAAAAAATCAGAACAATAATCAATATCCTGGCGCGGTCGCCAATTTTGTAAACGCCCCGGCTTCAAGTAAATGCCGTACGACGTTACAAACTCGGTTAAGGTGCTCTGAATAGAGATTTGTTACTGATAGGGGGCCCTTAAGAGGGCCTGGTAATGCGTTCTCCTGAATTGTTCAGAGTGTGAAGATGTTCTAGAGCCTTGGGTGGACTCTGGTTGAGTTGTCACTCCCTTGGTTGAGCTGTAATCACGATGTGGATAACGTCGTTCAGGTTCTGCAATTAATTGGCTCGTCTCGCTGGTTATACCGCAACAAGATGAGTCACGGATGTAGCCAATTGTTGGTGAAACTATCAAATCACCAGCGTAGGTATTGACAGCCGACAGAACGCACACGCGTGACGCAAGGCAGTATGCAATTGCAACAACTGACTTGCATGGTAAATTGCCGTGCTTAAATAGCATGCCATGCCTACTTGCACACTATTGGTTAAACGGCAAGTTTCGCTTTTTTCTCATTGGTGCAACGTAAATAAAATTTAATTTAATTTACGCAATATGCCGGTCATTAATTTGTGTCGTTACAAAAGTATAGTTGCCGAAACCAGAGAGGTAAGTTTCTGTTCGAAGTCTCAGAATTGTCCTGTTGAAGATCTGCGGCAAAACTGTAGTGGCTGGCACTCGTAGAACTCCGATTAATAGATAATCGAACACTTATGACTAGTTGTGAAGCAACAAGAAAATTGGCCTGACTAAAGTCCAAGTGACTAAGGGACATAGCGCGATAAGCGCAAGTGCAGTAGTCAGTGTATGTAAACATTGAAGTTTAGAAAGCAAAAGCTAACACACGTAGCACGCAGAGTGGAAATGTCAAGTGTGTGATAATGCATGGTAAATGCACCGTGCTTATATACTTGTGCAGGTGCAAGGTCGCACGCCATTGGTTAACGGCAAATTTCGCTTGTTTTAATTGGTAACGCGTAATAAAATTTGAATTTCATTTAGGAAATATGTCACCGAAATAGTCTGTGGCGTTACATCAATTTCCTCTATGACGAAAAAAGAAAAAAATCCTCTCGGCGAGGTTTGATATGTATTGTAGGGGCGAGTTCGATCCCAGTTAAGCAACTCGTTATTATTCTGCCCATAACTAATAAAAATGTGCGGTAAATGCTGGGCTGATGCATGCTTGTTGGTTGCTTAAACAATGATATGATGACAAATAACAACTAGGAATTGCTACACCAATTGTTAGCTGTAGTGATTGGTCACATCACGTGAAGCGAAATTGAGTAGTATGAGGTTTTGAGAGCCGCAGTGTGAAAATTGTAAAGTGAGTTGCCACTGAAGTTGCCAGGTTTAAGCTGAAACCTTGGCAGGCTGGATTGCCGCCAACGAGTTTGAACACGAACAAAGGGGCTAGTGTGTGCTCAACGATGTGGTTGTGATATACGTAGAAAATGTGAATTTTGTATCTGATGAAGTTGAGATATGCATTGAAAGTGGCCTGTACCATGATATGAAGCCGATGAATATTTTGTGTTGCTTTACAATGAGTTAGCTATAAGTGGCTGATCATACCAATATAGGCAGTGTCAGATCAGGTGTGAGCCACACGTTGCAACAGTACAGTGTAAAAAACATGTACATGAAATAAAATGGTAATGACAATAATTGTACTTGAACATTGCCATAAAGATGGCATAATACCAAAGAACTGTTAAAAAATGCTGCACAACAGCTAATTAGAAACAACTGATTAAACCACGGGAAACAAATGAGTGTGAGAAATTTAATGTTTCATGTGGATCTATAGAGATCATGTCGCGTGAAATGGGGCGCAAATGGTGCACAAAAGTTAACAATTGAAACGTAAAATAACAAAAGATTATAGTAAAAAAAGTATCATTTATGCGTCATTCAAAGCAATTTATTGTTAGGTTGAGATTGCAAACAGGTACAGACGCGTGTAGAAGGTTGTATGACGGCAGGATCAAGCGATTCGATAAGCGGTTTAAAACTGTTTATGCTTGCCGATTTAGGTGTTGCACCTTGCATGATAATGAAGTATTTGGGAATTCTGAGCAAAATAGGGTAAGTACCTCAATACTTTGGGTGTAGTGGTGCGACAGCAGCGTCGTTACGAACGACTACTCCCAGAGACGGTAAAAGAACTTGGTGGCGTGACGGGCTACTAATCTTTAAATTTGAGTGTCAACACGCTGTTCTGTTTGCTGGAGGGATGGCGTTAGTTCAGGCTCCCTGAGTGTCACGGAGTTGACTGCAAATGACAAAGATGAAGGTGGTTGTAGTGAGACGTCTGGTCTGAAAAGTGCGTCTAAAATGATGTCTTGTTTGCCCTTGATATGAAAGACGTCGAATTGCCATTCGATCAGACATGAAAGCTGTCATTCTTCTCTGGTTGGTTACTTGGCAACAGTTGAAGTAGCGTTTCAATGTACGCTAACTAATGGTGCATGAACTATAAAAACAATAAATCTGCTGCCGCCAATGTTGTTGATAAAGTGGTGCACTGTGTCGTGGATGGCGAGGAGTTCTCGACCGAAAGTGTCGTATCTTCTTTCTACTGGTTGGAGATTACGCGAGTAAACTGATAGGCTTCCGAACTGTCGCGATCTTTTGTTCAAATGTGGCCACCATAGCAAATTCAAAGGCATCTGTTGAGAGTAGAAATTTTCGTTGAAATTCTGGATGCGTTAGCATTGTCGCATTTGCTATCGAGTCGGTGGCGAGACGGAGTATTTCCTCGTTTTCAGAGGACCAAGAAATGATGGAGTTTTTGCTAAGACACTTTCGATGCTACAGGTGCCTACACAACAGATAAAGTTGTCTTGATAGGCCGGAAAGGAACTTGAAATAGTAGTTAAGGACTCTCAAAATTTTCTGCAGCTCATTTACAGGCTTTGGTGACTTGATATTCTTGATAGAATTTGCCTTTGACGACAGAGTTTGAATATCTTGTGGCGTCATACGAAGGCCTAGGAAATCCACGGATGTAGTTGCAATCTGCGTCTTGTCACATTTGATCTTGAGTCCGTGATTGGATACATGTGAGAGGACATTTCGTGAATGCTTGGCATACGATTCTAGGTCTTATCTGAAAACCATTATGTCATCGACATATGACATAGAGTAAGCGACGTCGTCGCAGAGTATGTTGTCAATGATAATTTGAAATGTCTGAGTTGCACACTTGAGACTAAAAGGTATGTAGAGGTATTCGAAAAGGCCGAATAGAGTGATGACCGCAGTCTTTTCAATATCTTATGGCGCTACGCGGATGTGATGGTAGGCCTGTCTGAGGTCAATCACTGAGAGGAAATTGCTACTGTTGATTTTTTCAAGTAATGTGTTAACATTGAGAATATGATATGCATCGGATTTGGTCACTGAATTTAAAATGAGATAATCTCTACAGGCTCTGTACGATATGTTTGATTTGGAAACTAAGTGCATTGGTGACACCCATGAACTTTTTGATGGTTTGATGATTCGCTCTTTCAATAGTCTTAAAAATTTCTCTTGGGCAGCTTTCAGCTTAGCAGGTGCTAACGGTTGTTTTTTGAGTGCAATAGGCTGTCCTGCTGTGACGATATATTGCATCACGTTGGAGACTCGTAGCGCTAACTTGCTGAGGTCGAACAGCGAGTTGAGTTCTCGAAGAGCTGCTGATATCTCTGCTGAATGATAAACTGTGGTTGTCTGAATGAACAGAATCTCCAAACGCTCGGAGGCAATTGTCAAAAAACTCTGCTCAAATCCGCTAGACCGTCAATGATCTTTTGATTGGAAAGATCAACAATGAGCCAATAGTTCATCAGAAAATCAAGGCTTGTTATTTTGTCTGAAGCCTTGGCGATGATGAAGTTGTGAGAAAATTCACGTCTTAAACCTATGTTGAGAGTGCCATATCGGCAACCATAAGTAGGAATGGTTTTCCTTGTAGCTGTTGCAAGTAGAACGCCTAGAGACATTTCGGCCTTGTAATCACCCTTGAGAACTAAAACTTCTGCACCAGTGTCTATGATGAATTCTTCACCTGTTCTGAAATTGAGAAGATGCAAAAGTTCATTTGGCTGTTTGGCCGTGTCAAAAAAAGAAGTAGGCTGGTCATTTTGAATTACATTGTCAGTTTAGCTGTCTACGTGGCACATTCTGCGTGGACGGAAGGAGTCCACGTAAACTGCAGCTGTAGATGTTTGAAAATTTGTACCTGGAGAACAGAAACTGTCTTGTCGTTGATTGTGTTCATCTAAGGAAGGAATATCGACAATTATAAAAATACTTTTGGTGATTAAAGCATTAACATTTTGGAGAATATTTTCTGAATGACCGACGTGGTCTCGATTGTCGGTTATTCTGATTTAGACGGTGTCGATCCGTGGTACTATGAAAATGTGTCCTGTCGATGACAGGAACAAAGGATGTTCCAAAATTTGGGCAATACTAAAGAATAAGTTCTTTTATTAATATTTTTCTGAAAGGCCAGCATAAAAATCAAGCGCGTTTTATATTTTGCGTTATTGACGTCCACAGTTATCTGGAATGTTAAACTTTTTGTATTCAGCCCACATTGATTCCTTATCGCAATATGTATGATCAATTGTATTTTTTCCCTAAAGCATAGCAAATGTACATCATAGTAAGTAGTATAGCAAATTCTGGACAGTATGTGATGTTTTCCCAAAAAGGGCAAGGCCTGTCAGCTGGATGAATTGCCTTTTCTCCACTATAAACTACGTAGTTTTGTATTGAGAAATGTATGTTCATTATTGGTCAGTTGTTTATATCAAGATCGCAACCATAATTAAATAAATTGTTATCAACACATGCGCAAACAATGTTCATTTAAATAAAAAAATTAAAAATTTTTCCAATGGAATATATTATTGTAGATTCTAAATGATATTTTTGCAATATAAAATTTGTAAACATTCACAGTTTAATGTATTTGTGTAAATTATTATCTACTCATGAAAATTCTTTTATTATATATCCAACCTCTTTATTTATTTCTTTCTGCACATTATATTACATTTTTGTCTATAACAATTAACAATGCGTTTTAATGGCGGATACAGTGTTAAGAGCTCATCATGATCTTGTTATTTATTTGATGCATGCTTTTACATGTTAAATTCGAATAAACCTCACTAAAAATCTCTTAGCACAGAGCTACTGTAAATTGAAATATCTCTCACCTCTTTGCATTTGATAGAATTACGTTTCTATTCCTTACGTAACTAAATATTACTCGTAATCTTAAAGACTACTATAGCCAACGTGCGCCAGTGATTATAGATTAATCTCTATTATCCCTTCGTTTTTGAAGATAATAGAACGATTGATACTAGATCATTTAGAACCTATGTTACCGGCTGATTTTGACCTATGTCAACATGGCTTTACGAAAGGTAGATCGACAACTACTAATATGCTTTCCATGTGGAAACATGTAATCATATTAGACGAGAATAAGTTAGATGCATTAATTGTATTTATAGATATCTCAAAAGCTTTTGACTCTATATCTTTTGATGCTATTTTTAATGCGATTAGTTTGTTGAATATTGATCCGAATATTTTTAGATTACTTAAATACTATCTATATAATCGACGAATGAGTATTCAAGTAAACGATTTGATATCAAAATCGAAAAGAGTAACGAGTGGAGTTCCACAGGGATCAAGCTTGGGGCCAATTTTATTTAAAATTGTATTTGCAAATTTGGAAACTAAGATCCTTAACGGTCGAGTTTGCAAATTCGCTGATGATTTAAAAATAATCTTCCCAATTGATCCAAAGAATGTCGAATTCTCCCAAAATAATGTGACATTAGATTTGTATGATTTGAGTAAATATTTGATCACACTAGGGCTGAGAATAAACAATAAAAAGACGAAATCTTTAAAAATAGGGAACAGAACAAACTTTCATTATGTTTATTTTCATGATGCTGTTATTAATTATGTGTTTGAGATTAAACTTATGCAAGAAATTAAGGATTTAGGCATAACTATTCAATTTACAGCTTCTGCTGAGAGACATATTGAAAGTATAGTAGGCAGTGCCAAGAAAAGATGGGCACTAATAAATCGAAATATCTTATCAAATGATATAAAACTTCAAATGTATATAATATGGATTAGACCGGTACTAGAATATGCTGTCGCTACTTGGAATCCATTAAAAAAGGGTTTGTCTAATAAGATAGAAGCTGTACAAAGAAAGGTTGTGAAACATATTAGTCCTATTTCTTGCACTATATACGCCTCTAGATTACAGTTTGTGTCATTGCAATCTCTGTGGTTTCGGAGGATGTGTTATTGTATAAAAGTTTTCCATTTGAACCAGTGGACTGGTGCCTATATGACTCCGATAAGAAAGAGTCATGAAGTTGGAACTAGATCTGGACATTTGGCAATATCTCCTCCTTTGGTGGGGAATGTAGCGAGCAAGTTATTCTCTTTCTCGAAAATCTACAAAATTTATAACCTATTACCCAAGGGGCTTAGAGAAATGCCTCCATCTAAGATGTCTTTTAAAACTTTATCTACTGAACTTGAAAAAGTCTGCAATCCTGCTGATATTTTTTTTTTGATTATGATAATACTTTCTCATGGTTGAATAAAAGACAAGGATAATTATTATCGGAAACAGATTTTCTTGAGATTTTTATTTCCAAGTTTTGTATTATTATAATTGAAATGTTATGCACTATTTCTTCAAATTAGTTAACATTACATACAATCAATTGCTAGTCATGGTTCTCAATTTTTGCATAATGTTACATTCGAATTATACCTTAATTGTTCCTAATTTGATGATGTATATATTATTCTTTTCAGTCGAACTTTCTGATATTGATATATTGTATTGTACAACTAGTGAGATATACCTATCTACATGATATTAATTGCACAATTATTGTGATGTGATAATTTTTTATTATATATTGTACAATTTCCAATTTTATTATTTGATGGAATATGTGTGGTTTGAATCCAAATAAAGATATTCTATTCTATTCTATTCTATTATACTAGTAAAACTTGTTTTTAAAATCTTTATACGTCGTAATGTTCCGAAGGGGTGCATAGAAACGTTACATTATATAAACAGATAAAATAATGAATTCATTTTGCCATGAAGAGTGTCAAAACAACATTCACCGTCAAATTCCGTAAAAACAGTATGTTTCAGAGGAGATAACGCTGTCTTAAATCCCTGACAGTCTTGTTGTTTATTTTAGGATTTATAATTTTTGACGTAGTCCGCTATGTAATCTTTGTTCAACTGAACGTTGTGCAGATAGGCGACAGCCATTTGGTTAGCAGTATCAGCGAATAGACCGGCGCTATTTTTAGTACCACTGATGTATTGTGTAGCCACATCAAGAAATTTTAAAGTTTGTATTTCAGCTTAATAAATTAAGCAATAAGGATTGTCCTTATGTACCCGGTTATTAAATGTGTCAGAGTAAGCTCATATAAAAAAATTGAATGCAAGCTGCGCAAAAGACATCTTGTGTAAGATGGTGAGTGTGTGCGTTTCAAATGCATCGCGCAAACATAAGCACGGCATGACAGGTGCATGTAATTCGCCCATAGTCAGGTTAGAATTCGTGTTTTACTATTGGCTCGTCATCAGCCACTGCCAATTTTGCGTTGTGTTTGAATTCAATTACAAAGCGCAAAATCGTTGATTTTGACACGTTGCACAAATTTTGTTTCTGACAAAAAGAATGGAAAAATTCCTCCTAACGCTGTAAAATTAATACTTTAGACCACAGTTTGAACATATTTAGGCATCTGGCTGATAATCGGTCCATAGATTAATAGCAACATATGTACTCATTTTCATATACAGGTCTGGAATATTCCCGTTAACTTCTTCATCAATGATATGGTATCAAATAAAAAAAGTTGTTACTATGCACACTGTTAGAAGCAGCACTCTATTATACTACGTAAAGCATTTGAGGGTGGTCATTCTAAATCGTTTGAAATAGAAAGATTTAACACTAACAGCATTTTTTTGTAATGAACACCGATAGGTAATGTCGTAGGCAATTAAGTCAATCTATCGATCAGGATTATAAGGTAGCTAAAATCTTGAACTTGAGTAAAATTAGCTGTCTCAACGTGGACAAAATCTGTTCGTAACGTAATTGTTGGGAAACGTTACAACATATAATAATTATGCCGGATGATTTTGTTTTTCTAGCCTGTGGCATACTTAGAAAAAGATTACTTAGCGTTCTGCAAATTTAACAGTTGCATCTCTAATTTAGTCCGACTTGTAAGAAAAAGGGTCAAATACTTTCTTTGAAGGCTGATAAGCACAGGAGTCTTGTTGGGCGTAATTGTGAATTATACAATGAATGAACCTGATTAGAGTCTGCATAAAACTTGGTTGAATGGCATGCATATGAGATTTACTAATTTAAAAATAATTTATTGCGTGGGTGGGAACATTAATTTTTTGAATAGAGCTTGCGAGCTTGATATAAACAAAAATTTGATCATATTTAATCAATCTCACAACAAAGCAAACCTATCGTAAGTCACAAGTACTGAAGCGTTTCTACCTACCATGATCATGATAAGAGTACAACGTGAGACTGCCTAACGTTTATCAATTCGTAATACATATATAAATTATTGGAAATCAGATATGTGGCTCTTACTTCTAGTAGGCTTGCATACTATGATATTTTGGTCAAATCTACGGAGGACTTACATAATGAGGTCATTTTTTTAACAATGGATGAGGGACTCACGAATGCATACTTAGATACTTTAGAGTCGATTAAATTCATGGATGAATGAAGCATATTGATAGGCTTACGATATAGTATACATAATTTAAAACTCAATATTCGAAAATTGAATAAAGAGAACTAGATAAAATATTCAAGATTATAGCATGCGTGCTTTGAAAGTTTTCAGTACTAATAACAAACTGCTTTCCAAAAGCTGCTGATGCAGTTTAATCAAGGATAAATTGGACATAATGAAATTGAATCAACCACTGTTAACTTATTCTTTGAGTTTCAATTGAGCCTGTTGCAGAAGATTTAATTTATTGGATTGAAATTAGACAACACAGATTTATAATGGTCGCTGTTATATACTTATGACCAAATATGGCAAAATATATATTGACCTAGTTAAGAGAATATGCGGAATGTCTAAATGCAAACTTTGACGACATATTCAAGCAGAGGTAAAAAACCATTTGGAAACAAGTGGATCGTTTCATGCATTTGCATATCGATATCATAGAAACGTTAGGGATTCCCGTTGAGATATTTTGTCCTACAATGTTTGATTGCTTAATCTATCAGTTTGAAGTGTCAAATTTGAAAGATAGATAAGCACATTAAGTTAGATTCATGTTCATTAATAATAGGGTTTTATATCACATTGTGACGTGTGAGGTATCAATAATAGTCATAGACACTTTATGTTTAAAATATCTTTAGCTAGACGTTGAATACTGTATGGATTAGTGCAGATCACACAACTGCCCACACTCTCAGAGAACATGATATGTAAAAAGGCTACATAAAGGGCTAAAGGAGGCATAACAATGCAATAAAAGAGCTAGTGTGGTATACTATTTTACCATAGTTTTTCTGAAAATGCGAAATAGATATATGGCTTATCTAGGACATTCCATAGACTAACTTGTTAAAGGATAACCGCTTAGGTTACCTGGAGACCTTTTTACAGATTGAGCAGCCATTCCAGTAGATTAGTTGGTAGTAGTATATATTTAGTATAGCGCGTAATACAAGATCCTACTGATGATTTGCCAGTAAGCACAAAAGAATTTGCACAAGAATATAATATCCGCTCATGCTGTCTTGATACTAGATGCTCAAGAAATAATACACAAACACACACACACACACATATATATATATATATATATATATATATATATATATATATATATTTCACATGGTAACTGCGCAACAAGGTGAAACGATATATATATATATATATATATATATATATATATATATATATATATATATATATATATATTAGTTCTCACAAACAGTATCTAACAATAATATTTTTAATTGAATAATGACATGACTACCGCGATGACTATTATCGATCAAGGCTAGAGTATAGAGATGTGCTGGAATAAAATGTGTTCAGAAACAGTTTCAATTCTCAAATTTGGTCAACTTTAGCCTACATTGAAATCCATGGTGTTGCTTACATGTACCGACGCAGAAACCATATTTTTACTACCATGTACTTTTTGGTACCATTATGTTGGTATCGGGTACTGATACAATAGCCATATTGCTGACATCCTTTACAGCCTCTGTATATATATATTATATTTCGTGAGTTTGATTTAAAGTCGCATAGTTGAAGACATTATATGAAGATAGCATTACTACTGCAGGTTTGCAAATTCGTATAGAAGATAGTAGCGCTTTATTTTACCACATTCTCCACCCAAATATATAGTTGCTAAAGGGCTACTATTGAAGAATCGTTAATAAGCACGAAACGAATGTGCACGAGATTATATTTGCCTTTCATGCCATCTTTGGTTTATCATTCTGGTCATATTTGGACTAACTTGTTACAATTACGGTATTTAACAATATTACAGTTAACTGAATGACGATATGATTATCGCGACATGTAATAATTGATATTGATCAATGATAGGTCGTATTGATGTGCCGGAGTAACAGGTTTTCAAAAATAGTTCTAATTCTCAATTTTAGTCAACTTTAGCACACATTAAAATCCATCGTATTTGTAACATGTAGCGACTCCGCAACCATATTGTTAGTACCATGTCCTATTTTGGTACCATCATGTTGGTATCGGCTACTGACACAATAGGATTAGTGTTGGTATCCTTTACAAATTCTGCATATATATATGGTATATTTGGTGAGTTAACTTTAAAGTCGAATTGTCGAAGACTTTATATGAAGCTAGCTTCAGTACTTCAGGTTTATACAAGATTGTAGGGCCTTATTTTCCCACATTCCACACACAAATATACAGTAGGTAAAGAGCGTAATGCCGGCTTCTACTGGTGAGTCATCAGTAAGCACGAAACGAATGTGCAAGAAATTATACTTTCCTTTCCTGCTGCCTTTGTTTGGTAATTTTGGTCATATTTATAATTAATTTTTACGGTGTGCGCAACACCTAATACACAATTGCATATATATATATATATATATATATATATATATATATATATACATATATATATACATATATATACATATATACTGATATATAAATAGTATCTAGGTTAATGGATTATCTTTTAATCGGAATTCTACCTATGCCAACCATGTCGGTGTTGCCGCGGACCTTCGACAAGTCTAGCCAAGGCAATCAAATACCAATTAACACATCTATCTTAGACAACTCTACTTGTTCACAAACATTTGCTCAAAGGATCACCAGCCAACGAACAAGACACAAAGCGTTAGTGTCTAAAAGGATGTCTGGACATCCACTCTCTGCTAATAAACCCAAACTCGCACGGAATTTGCTGGTGTGGAGGAAGTTAAATCCTCCGCTTTATGTAAAATAACATTGACTGATAAATTGAAACCACTATGGTTGATTGTAACGAATTTTATTTAAAAAAGAATTTCTTCTTTTTATTTTCCAGAACATTCTTTGTTTAAATACTTGATTTTGAATTGTGCGCCAATTTTAATCTGCTGCATTGTAACATTTTTCACTAGTAAACGAATACATTTCATCAAACATATAATATAATATAATACAATAGTGAGAAGAATCGTTCTGGAACAGGTAAATTTGATTCATTCTGTTGTTTACGTATATCTCTTTCCAGATTATTTGTTCGGGAGTAATAAGGTCCTACTTTCGCATTCCCATTGCCTAACATTAATTGTTGATTTAATTGTTATACCATTTCGACATGGAACACGATATTAAATTTGAGGACACAAGTAGATTAGTGCAGGACATTGCGGACTTGAACCTAGGAGATACAAAGGGTAATATACGCCTATCAGACTCTACTGTGAATTTTAGGACTTCAAGCGATTTGGCACCTATGGGGCTTTCAGACTCGAATAGGTTAGGGACCTCAACAAAATTTGGCGACCGCGCTAGTCCAAGAATTTTAAGTCTACCACAGTACAAATCAGAAAAACGTTCAAGTAGGGTAAGAGATGCCCAAATGATATATAGTGCTTAAAATATCGTACACCCTATGAAGAAATTTGTTGCAGCATGGATGGCATTGCCTGAAAATTTCCGAAATGATTTGGAAAATTTCAGAGACAAAACTGCGAAAGAAAAGCCGTACAATGCATTTGAGTTATTAATGGCTGAAATTCAACAGAGATATCAGCCTGGAAGATCAGCGCAAATTTGCAAATTATTACGCTTAGAAAAAGTGGAGCGTCAATTACCATCCGAATTTTATGAACGCCTTCGCACAAAAGATTCCAGGTTGAATATATCTAGAGATGTAGTCAACTCCATTTTCACAGCTGAGCTACTAATTTGGCTTAGAACAATATTGGAAGTATTTGACACAATGAGCATAGATTGGCCAACAAAACTCAGAGGGTTAGACGGCGTGTATAAACAGCAGGAACCACAAGTACATGCTGTAATAGCAGATTCTGTCACGATGCAGCCAGTCAGGCGGATGCCGAAAACAACCTGACTATACAAGAAACTTTGCGTTTCTTATGTAGAGAAGTTTCTAGCTTACGTAGTGATATTGCACAACTTCAGAGTCAGGATAGGTACATTAGACGTGGCGGGAGTCACACGCGTCAACGCTTCGAAGGGCCACGCGGATGGTGTAAGGCACATTGCGAATACGGACGCAGTGCAAAGTGCCAAGGTTAAAATTGTACATACCCGCGATTAGGTGGACCCAAATGGAAAGGAAGCATAAAACCGGTAGAGAGAAATCTATCACCGGGAAAAGGACAAAACCCCCGCTAGTTGACCTGGCTAGACCTGGAATGAATCAACGATAAAAGCTGATCATGCCCAAGAACCTTCGCAACTGGCGTACGGTTCGGGGTTCCGCTACGTCCTTTATAGCTTGGACCTTATCTTCCAAAGGTTTAATTCCGTCTTTGGAAAGTATATGACCAAGGTATTTAACTGAATTGCAACCTATATTACTCTTATTAGGTTGACCACTAATCCATATTGTTCCAACCTGGTCAAAACCGTTTCCAAATGCGTACGGTGTTCATTTTGTGAGCGACTAAGGATTATTATGTCGTCTATATATACTCTTGCAAATGGACAACTCTGAAGGATTTCTTCAGTCCAACGCTGGAATGTCTGACTGGCATTTTTCAAACCAAAAGGCATTTGAAGAAATTCATGCGATCCCCCTCCTGGAAATCTGACTGCGGTGAGTGGTATCGAACTTTCTTTCATTGGTACCTGATAGTACGCTTTCTGGAGATCTAAAGTTGAAAAAACCTCATACCCCATTATATCTCGGAGCTAAGTTCTCTGGTTAGGGAGAGGATAAGAATCACCCTTCGTCACTGAGTTTAATAGACGATAATTCCCACAAACTCTCCATTGACCCGGTTCAGGTTTGGGAACTACCACTATTGGGGAAGCAAAATTGGAATTTGACCTCCTACAAATCCCCTCTTCGCGCAATTGGTGAAATTTGGACAAAGCAACTTGTTGCTTGTGTTTTGCCAATGGTTGGGCCTTTGGTGAACAAGGCAACGGAGCCACCAATTCTATTTGGTGTTCTACTCCAGTCTTCAAACCTATCCTTTGGCACTGAAAGGCTGAAACACTGCTAGGTGCTTCTGGATTATATCGGCAAATTCATGTGCGACTGTTGGACGAGGTAAGAGGACTGTTCTAACTGCCAACGTGTTAGACTCAGTAGGTGTAGATATCCCTACGCCTTCTGCGATAGTCCTAGCTTTGGGGTCTAATGTCAGTTTGAAATGTGTCAAGAAATCCATGCCAATGATATGGCTACTAGAAAATTCCCTCGGAAGGAAGATTTCTGGCCTAACGTTACCGACATTTCTTTCATCCATTTTACTCCAATCGGACTACCGTTAGCGGCCCATAGTTGATAATCAAATGTGGGGCAATCTGCTTCCACCACGTCTGACCTAACTATGCTTACCTCAGCACCCGTATCAATGAGAAATTCTAATCCAGATAATTCATTCTTAATAATGAACGTGTTGTTGGACAGTCCGGCAATGTTTTCAAGATCTCCGCTTAGTGAGAATCGGACTCTCTTGTCTTCTATATCGGTGCTTTGAGTATGTCTTTTAAAGGCATATCTGGGAGGCTTTGCAATGGAACCCCTTTCGGCTCCTACTAGCGGGGATTTTGTCCTTTTCCCGGTGATGGATTTCTCTCAACCGGTTTTGTGGTTCCTTTTCATCTGGGTCCACCTAATCGCGGGTATATACAATTCTCACATTGGCACTTTGCACTGCGTCCGTATTCGCAATGTGCCTTACACCATCCGCGTGGCCCTTCAAAGCGTTGACGCGTGTGACTCCCGCCACGTCTAATGTACCTATCCTGACTCTGAAGTTGGGCAATATCACTACGCAAGCAAGCAACTTCTCTACATAAGAAACGCAAAGTTTCTTGTATAGTCAGGTTGTTTTCGGTATCCGCCCTGACTGGCTGCATCGTGACAGAATCTGCTATTACAGCATGTACTTGTGGTTCTTGCTGTTTATACACGCCGTCTAACCCTCTGAGTTTTGTTGGCCAATCTATGCTCATTGTGTCAAATACTTCCAATGTTGTTCTGAACCTAATTGGTAGCTCAGCTGTGAAAATGGGGCTGACTACATCTCTAGATATATTCAACCTAGAAGCTTTTGTGCAAAGGCGTTCATAAAATTCGGACGGTAGTTGACGCCGCATTATTTCTAAGCGTAATAATTCGCACATTTGCGCTGATCTTCCAGGCTGATATCTCTGTTGAATTTCAGCCATTAATAACTCAA
>JAQBSW010011349.1:0-20423 GCA_029291075.1 Eudiplozoon nipponicum | reverse complement strand
ATTTGTCATTTCACCGTGTAATATATTGTTCCTTGAGCAAATACACAACAACAAAATTTCATCGATCTCTCCTTCGTTTAACTCATGAATGTCCATGGAACCGCTGGCAACAGAAAGAAAGAGCCTACGCCTAAAAGGCAAATGTAGTAATTTTATCATTGATAAATAAGAAAAAATATTTTCTAACGATAGTGAGTAAAATTTTTCATTGGTGTTTAATTCAATCTCGCAAACTTGATTTAAAGAATTGTTACTACCACCCGCGCAATCAATTAATGTTTAATTGACTTACCTGTCGAGCATGTTATTGATATTTGACCATAAAACCTTCCGAAACAGTCAATTGGGGAGCAAACGCACAAGAGGGAAATGTAGTCATTTGAAATTTAAAAACTGTGACAGAAGAGTTTTTGGGTTTCATGAACATATTCACATTCCTAGAAATTATATAAATCAGATCTGACTATCAGAATAGGTCTTCATTACGTTCCTAAGCAAAATTATATTACGTCCGTAAAAATATTTCCGTGAAAATATCTAGATGTGCACTATTTTTTACTTATGAAATATTTTTGCGCATGTAAATTGTACTATGGTTGTTATAAATACACGCGTTCTAAAAGAATTTTATTTTACTTGGCTATGAAATCTACGGCAGCCATAAATGTAAGATCAAATGCGTGGGCGATAAATGTTTTCATTTTAACATTGAAACCCAGGAAAGAATGTTTCCTGACCGTCGAAATTGTACTTGTTTATATTGCGGAGCAATGAAATATTAGATGCGCTAAAATAATAATGTGAATAGTTCTAGAACTGCCGAACAATAAATTTTTACATGACTATTAAATCTACGGCAACAATAAAATGGAGATCAAACACAGGGCCGATAAATGTAGCAAGTTTCGCGTTGAGAGATGCGAAATAGAATTATTTGATGCTTACGTGTGTACCTGGTAAGGGCCAGAGTAATTGAGTGTTGTTGAACAATTTAACATTGCATGCGCAAAAGATGTAGTGATTATTTCTAGATTTTTCGTAGATTTTTTTATAAGTTATTATAAAATATACGGAAATATGAATAGGAGATAAAACGCACGGGCGAAAAATGTAGTAATTTTATCGTAGACATTCCGGAAAGAATTTTATATGACAATCACGACTGAACTTGTTCACGGCCGGAAAAAGCGAATGTAACATGGACAAGAATTATTTTGTGAATATTTATAGATCTGTTGCACATATTATTGATACATGACCATGAAATTTAAAATAAAAATAAATAGGACAGCAGACGCATAAGCGATATATGTGGTAAGTTTAACTTTGAAGATGAGAAAAGAATACTATGCGACGTGTAGCTATAGCTACCTTTGAGACCGAGAACACGCCGTGTCCTATTTATGGCTAACATGAATTCATCAGAAAATCAACGAAGAAGTGGATGAATCATGGTGAAGCAGCGAACATAATGACGGAAGCAGCCTTCGAGCCGCAGAAGTGAATATAAAATAATAATTATTTGTATTTTGTTTTACTAAATGGACGTGATTTATCCCAGCAAACTCCTACAAATAAATGATTAATAATAAAGCATTATTATTGAGTCTAAAAATGGCTTCTGACGGATTGAAAAATTAAGTAAGAGGATTGAATGCACAAATGAACAGCTTGACTGCGGAGTTAGGGATAATTAAGTCTCGACTGGACAACACACTTATAATAAATTCTGAAGGAATCCGCATAAACGACCCAACCAATATAGGTGAAGTCAACATGGCGGTCGCTATTGACCATGGTCACGTGAATAAACAATATATTATCACATGCGAAAGAATAATATAATGAATAGTTCTACATATGTCTTGCACTTGGATCATACCTGACAAAAAAATTTGAGGTAACAAAATGTAGGAGTAAAAATTTTACGTGATTAGTATAGTAATGATTACAAACATATCGAAAGAAAATATTGTATGTCGGGCACGATTAAGTTTGACCAAATCGCTGGGCCATTTATTACCCAATGCGCAAAAATCATTTCCTGAATCTTTCTAGATTGATCGGACATTTTATCATAAATAAACTTAAGAAATAGTTGAGCAGGCACCTATGCGATTAATGTAGTAAATTTGATAATCATAATCATAAAACAATATGTTTTTTGATGGTCCTTATCGAACTTGGTTACACCACACAGCACTTCGGCAATTCATGCGCAAATATGAATATATGCGGATCAATTTTATAATTTAATTATAAATGCCAAAGAAACGCAAAGCTGGAAAATCATGGAGAGCAGATATCTTAGTCGTAAAGGTAGTTCATTTAACAGTCAAACCAGAAAGCGGAACTTTGTGATCGTTAAGTTTGCACTAAAACCATTTCGTGAAATTTTCAAAATATTTCATACACTTCATTTATACATAACCATGAAATCAAAGGCAAGAATATCTTGTATTCGTGACGCTTAAGCGATTAATGCAGTTAATTTAAAAAGCAAAACCAGGAAAGTTTATTAAGTGACCATCAAGCTTCAACTTTGTTACGTCGCGGGGCAACATATTGTAACACGCGCAAAAATAAGTTCGTGACAGTTAGAGTATCCACTGTTTTCTTTCGTGGGTAGTAGATTTACACTATAGGTTTAGAAATTTACCAATTGATCCCCATCTCCAAGCACGCATCGAGTTTGTCTTCGTGGAGGCTGGAGGCTGATTCGTCGCTTTCCTCCGAAAGTTTCGGATCGTTGCGAAACTGATAGTGCAAATACACTACCCACAAAGAAACCGTGGATACTCTAACTCTGACGATCGCACTGTGCAATTATTCAAGAAATACCTGACACAACTTCGTGAAAGTTTCTAGATCTGCCGCACATTACACATTTATAAAAGACCAAGAAACTTAGAGTAAGAGTATATGTAAGAGCAGACACCTAAGTGATAAATGTAGTCAATTTAACAATGAAAGCATTAAAAAAATGTATTTGTGGACGTTCACGAATAACCACGATTACATTGCAGAAGAATTGGATATCCCAAAAGTACAAATAATTTTATGAATCTTTCTACATCTCGCATACAATTTAAGTACACACGACCATGAAATATTAGGCACCAAGAACCAGTAGAGCAGAAACCTTAATAATATATTACTATAATCAAGGTTGCGATTTTGATGCAAACACCTGACCCATTAATTACTTACTTAAGTCAGTATAAACTAAGAATTGTATAGTGTAGTAATTCGTCGAGGTAGACTGGTTCACTTATCAATCCATCACGTACCGGCTAGATTCCAGCAAGACGTGCCCAGGTTCGAGCCCCACCCGCGCTAAATTCTAGCCAGTACGTGATGAGTTCCCGATAAGTACGAAACCGGTCTACTCGACGAATTGCCTTTTCTAAACTATACAATTCTTAGTTTATACTGGCATATTTAATTAATTAATGGATCAGGTGCTTATATCAAGATCGCAACCTTGATTATAATAATTATTATAATTGCCCGCGCAACCAATTTTCGCTTAATAATATACGTTAGAAATGTAACCGTCGTAATCATGAAAAGATATTCGGTTTATATCAAGTTTGAACCTAGTCACGTAGCAAATTAATTTGCATTGGAAAAACAATTACGTGAATATTTCTAGACTTGTCGTGCATTTCACTTATACTTGACAGTGAAATCCTTGGCAAAAACCGATGGGTGTGGAGAAATTTAAGCGACAAATTTAGTGAGTTTCACCATCAGACCAGAAGAACATATTTTGCATCAGTCACAGTTGCAAATAATTACGTTGATGAGCAATTTACTAATTCTTAATTGAAAATAGTTTTGTGACAATGTTTTGATCTCTCGTACGATTTAATTATTCATGGCCACGCAATTTAAAAGGAAAATTATTAGTAGAGCAGACAACTGAGAGTTCAATTAAGTAAATTTATCAATCAAAATGATTTAAATATACTTTGACGCTAATGCACTAATGAACTATCTCACGGTGATTTATAATAATCAAACGTCTATTCTCTGTCTTGTGTCACCTGCATGTATCGAATTTTACTATGTAGCATAATCATTATCAAACGTAATTCCAAGTTCTTACCTAACAGATATTCAATACCATACTATTATTGGAGAAATTTCAGAAGCGACGAATCCGAAAAAATCACTAATCTTTGTTGTTAGTTTTTGTGCAAACTATGCTTGCTGCTAATGGGATTTTAAATAGTATAAAAGGGAACCAGTTAAGGTATTGGTTTTAATTTTCACGAACGAACTCACCAATGTTTCTTTACAATCTAAAATTTGGAATTCACATTTTTTAAGCAAGCATCATCGAAAACCTAAAATCAGTGCACTCATAAATAGAATTTCGAAGAAACGCCGAAAAAATGGTTTTAAAACACTTATTGAAATCAATTATAATATACAGTGGGGATAAAAATAAATAAGCCACAACAAAGGTAGGAATTTTCGACTATTTTCGAAGTAACCTCTAAGAATTTTTGGGCAGTTTATAAATGATCTTATTCTTTTAATGTCAAGAAATATGCCGTAGTTTTATTAAACGAATATGCTTCTTATTTAAGCTTGACATTTATATATATATATATATATATATATATATATATATATATATATATATATATATATATATAATTATATATTTATATATATGTGTGTTACATTATTTTGTCATTAGCAAATATTATTAAAAATGAAAATAAACAAAATGTACTAAAACCACTATAAAAAACACATTCTTCATTATTGAAATTTAAGAGGTGATAATTGAAAATCAACGATTCCATTTCATTATTGCTTTATGGGAGCGATAAGGAAATATTTTAAAAAAAAACATTATCATTAAAGCATATAGATTTGTTTATTTGGCCCGCAGACCCAAGTAGGAAGAATTCAACACTTATCAACCACTTATGCATGTTTTTGTTTTCATTGGCTGACAAGGGAGTGGACACCTATTGGCTGTTGCATAGTGTACTGCAATTTGTGCAAACATAAACCAACCAATCATCTATTAGGATTCCGGTAAATAGTGTCTCTACTAGTAAATAGGCTTATTGCTTCTATTTCATGTTGACTAGTGTTCGTGTATGTGTGTGTGTGTGTGTGTGTGTGTGTGTGTGAAATGTTCATAGTGGTGCTATCGCAACGAGAAGTAGTGAAGCTACACTTTCCGACAACTGATTGAGGCATCGTGATATGCTTACCTGTACATATATTAAGTAGCTTTTAAGCCAAGGCAGACCTTTCGTGCGTTCTCCAACAGGATATTTAATCGACTTTATCGACATCAGCAATTTCAAAAACCTTATGCATCATCAGGCTCTACTAATGTCACTGCCTCACACACTGCGGAACAGCACAATGCCAAATTATCTATACCAGTGGTGAATTCACTGCTTTGCTCTATTGCTTGCATATTATTGTTGTGCCTTGCGAGGTGTTTTGCTACCGATTCGTGGACTATAGGTGAGCAAAACGGAAATGTGTTGCACTCCGGCTGGAACGACACGCTGGATAAGAGTGTATGGGATTATGGCTTGGCCAGCGATGAAATTGTTCTACCACCAGAGACAGCGCGCCGCTACGCACACAGCCAGCCCGGTAGTATGTTTGGCTATTCAGTGGCCTCGTTTGTGGGCCAGTCACAGGCGTTTGCACTAGTCGGAGCACCGCAGGCCAAGATGGACGACTTTTTCGACTTTGCCGGACCATCGGATGACGACGCACAGGAGAAACCAACTGGAAGAGTGTATCGCGTAGGCCTTGGCAATGATCGGTCCAGTTGTTCCGTTGTGCCGATTGCCACCACCGACGAGCAACGTCGTGATTACGGCACTCCATATCCAGGAAGTAAGCACAGCAAAGTATAATTTTGCTGTAGGCTAAGTATTATTTCTTCTGAGATAGAAGGAATATGTATATCCTACAGGGTATGGGCAGTCGTCTAGCTGACATACCGATTGGGTGCAATCCGTGTGAGACCGCCGGGGTTGACAACCAAATCTCGGCTTATTAAGATAATATTCGCACATTGAGTGCTGGTGCTTATTAGTTTGTTTTCTGTCACAATCGCTAGAGGCCTTGTCTTATTGTCGATATGATGGTTTGTGTCCTTATGGCGTCAAAACGCTGTCAGGAATCTGTGTGCTAGGCAGGCCAGCGAAGATAGGTGGGGCTGACACAGTCCCAATTCCCAGCTAAGAACGATCGGCCTAGATTTCATTTAGAGTCTATAAATAGCCATTAATTTTATGGTTACGCAACAGTGAAGCGGTAATACTTCTTGTCGGTGTAATGCTGTATTCTTCGTATGAGCAATGAATGTGGCACTCGGAGTTTACGATAAACTCTTCAATCGCTGCCAAATGCTGAAATTTAATTTTGTGCTGTAAGCATCTGTGTAACTCTTACCGTCTATGTTTCGGGCTTTATGCTATACAGGTTCTTTACAGTAGTGAGGGCTTCATTGCGTTGTCTAGCTTTTTTACTTGGGTTACGCCTTTAATGCAACATTTTGTCAATAGTAGCGTTTTTCGGGATTGGAAATAGGCTCAGCGATTCAACTGTTGCTCCATGAAGTTGGTGCACGGCATGAATCGGGCATTTTATTTTGATATTCTGATCTTGCACTTGTGACTGTATTTAAGCGATCATATCAACAAAGGCGTCTGCCCAAATAAGGTGCACATACACTAAAGGTAAACCGAAATTTGAGTAAAATGACAACCTTGAGAACTTTTAATTAGGACAACGTCTATAACGAAAGAAATGGCCAAAATATCTTAATTTGATATAAAAATATATTAAATGCTATGAACAACTTGGATCGCCTAGTACATGAGTCGCAAGACACTGAAGCAAATAGGGTCCGGTTCGAATTCGCCACGGCAACTCTGCAAGTATTTGATAATTATTAAAATCAAGGCTGTGATCTTTATATAAACACCATTCCCCTTATGTCCAAACATGGAAAAGGCAATTCATCCAGTAGACCGGTTTGCGTCCTTATATGGAACTCCTTACTTACTGGCCAGGGATCGAACTTGGGCATGTCTTCTTCGGAATCTGGTGCTCTATTCCCTGCTGGAAACTACAAATTTTTCAGGTACGTATTAACTAATGCTTCTTGGCTAGCCTTTACTTTAGGTGGAGCCTAGATAATATACCTTTAGAACTAAAGTTCCAACTAACCACCTAGAAAATGTCATTACTGAACTGACACCACGCTACCTGAGTACTTGGTATCGAATTGAGCATTTATATATTTAAATGAATAACGGTTGCGCAAGAGGTGATAACAATTATTTGAATCAAGGTTGCGATCTTGATATAAACACCTGTCCCATTATGTACATTTGTTGGTATAAACCAAGAATTGGATAATAAAAAAGGGGCAGTTCTTCCAGTAGGCCGGTTTCGTCCTTATTGAGAACTCTTCATGGACTGTTAGGAATTTGCCGCGGACAGTACTTGAAGAGTTCTCATTAAGGAGGAAGCCGCTGCTCTACTTGATTAATTGCCTTTACTGCACTATACAATGCTTAGTTTATACTGACAGGTGTGTATACATAACAGTTTAGGTGTTTATATTAATATCATAACATTGATTTAAATAATTGTTATCACAACTAAAACAACCAATAATCGATTTGGGTAATTGATGAATACGCAATAAGGACAAAGCCGGTCTACTCGATTAATTGCATTGCAATTTTAAGCAGAGTTTCGTTTATACTGATAGCATAAATTTGAATAAAGTGCTGCCAAATTTACTTTAATTCAATATTACATTCCCAGTTGGTGTGATGTTTCTTCTACAATAGAAAATTTGGAATCGCCAATTGGAGCTTTAAGTAGAGACAAATGCTGCATAGGACAAACTTTAGGGAAACTGATGAAAAAAAATTTAGTATTTGACTGAAAATTGTGTGTAGTGTGCGGCAGGGTGGCTCAGTGGTTAGAGCAACAGATTCAGAAGCAGACGTGCCCAGGTTCGAGCCCTGTCCGCAGCAAATTTTGGACAGTACGTGAAGAGTTCCCAATAAGGATGAAACCGGTCTACTGGATGAATTGCCTTTTCTACATTATGTGATGCTTAATTTATACCGACCAACGAATGTATAATGCAATTATTCAAATCGAATTTCCCAGCTCGAATTAAACCAGTCGCCGAGCAACATGGCAAATCTAGTGCCGGTCTCGCGTACTTTTTGCCATGTTTTTTCGGAGACTGGTTAAATACAATTGGATTGGTGTTTGCTTCAAACTCGCAAGCTTGTTTCTAGTAATAAATTGTTAACACACACGCAGTCAATGATCGATTCGGGTACTTGATGAATACGCAATAGGGACTCCGTTGGTCTACACGATAAATTGCAGCGTTTCGTTTACACTGACATCGCACATTTAAATAAAGTGCTGCCAAGTTCACTTTAATGCAATTTCTCTTTCACAGTTGGTGTGGTGTATGTTCTGTAATGGAAAATTTTGGATAACCACTTGGAACTTTAGGTCGCTGCCGATGTCGCATAGGACCTGTTTCACAGAGAGACTGATAAAAACATAGTTTAGCATTTAACGGAAAATTGTATGCATTGCGCAGCTTTGGTGGCTTAGACGATTGAATCCTGGTCGCGGCAATTCTGGCAATTACTTGATGAGCGCACAGGAATTGCGAAACCGGTCTTATTGATGAGTTAAATTGACTATCTTATGAAATATTTAGTTTATTCTGACAAACAGTTGAAATCAAATCCTTTTTATCAATATATTGCGAAATTTACTTTGATTTGAATGTGTAAGGTGAAAAAATTCAAGCGAACGCATCGTCGGTATAGACTTAGAGCTGTGGCCTCCGTAGCATTGGTGATTACCCAAGATGACCCGAGATGGACGAAACCATTGTATAGAGGAAAGCTTCAATTTGTTAATATTTCAATGCTCGTGAAGCTTCTTCACTTTCTGCTAACTTTTCTGCAATATTTTACCATTGCCATCTTCAGAGCTCGTTCCAAAGTCACACAAATGGTAACATCAAAAGCACAATGCTAAAACAATCAAGATACTTCTTGAATGGTTGCGCAGTGCGAGCTACAAATGTTGAATCTCCGCGATTTCCGTTCGCGGGTTGTCGCTTTGCACTATCAGTTTTGCAAAGATCCGATAGACACCTATCTCCAAGTACGCGTCGAGTTTGTCTTCTTATTGGCTGGGTGCGGATTCGTCCCTATCTTGGGAAGGCTTCGACATCGTTCATACTAACCACTGGAAATGAGGGCGATTTAATCCTCGTTAACTGGCGACATCTCTGTAGAACGTTATTTCGTACTTCACTTCCAGTGTTTATATGAAAGATGTTGAAGTCTTCGGAAGGAAGGGACGAATCCGCACCCAGCCAATAAGAAACAAACTTGACGCGTTCCTGAATTATGATCAATCGGATCTTCGCGAAACTGATAGTACAAAGCGACAACTACAACGCAAATTGGTGGAGATTCAACAAACAAGTTAACAATCACCATAATCAAGGTTGCGGTCTTGATATAAACACCTGACCTATTAATTACTTACATATGACAGTATGAACTAAGAATTGTATAGTGTAGAAAAGGCAATTCATCCAGTAGACCGGTTTCGTCCTTATTGGGAACTCATCAAGTAATGGCCAGAATTTGCCGCGGACAGGATACGAACCTGGGCACGTCTGCTTCGGAATCTGGTGCTCTAACCACTGAGCTATCCTGCCGCACACTACACTACACACAATTTTCAGTTATATACTAACTAATGTAACTTGGTTAGTCAATTTTTCCTTTAGGTGGAGCTCATATGGCATCCATTTAGACCCAAAGTTCCAACTAACTATGCCCAATCTGTCATTACTGAACAGACACCACATTACATGGGGAAGTGGTATTGAAATGAACATTTATATAATTAAACGAACATTGGTTGCGAGGGTGGTGATAACAATTATTATAATCAAGGTTGCGGTCTTGATATAAACACCTGACCCATTAATTACTTACATATGTCAGTATAAACTAAGAATTGTATAGTGTAGAAAAGGCACTTCATCCAGTAGACCGGTTTCGTCCTTATTGGGAACTCATCAAGTACTGGCCAGAATTTGCCGCGGACAGGATACGAACCTGGGCACGTCTGCTTCGGAATCTGGTACTGTAACCACTGAGCCACCCAACCGCTTCTCTACACTATACACTACTTAGTTTATACTGACCAATGTAAGGACATAATGGGTCAGTTTTTATCACAGCCCGCGAAACCACTGTTCGTTTAACACACAAGATAGCTTGTTTTAGTTGTTCTTTATAGTTTAAAAAGACACACTGGAAGTGTGAATGTAACGAGTTACTGTCGGGATGCTCTCTCTCAATAGGATTCTAGCAGTCAATAGACTGTTGTCAGATCCATAGATTAATCAGTGGAGCACACCTGGAGCAAAAGTTGATTACTTGTCAGAATATGATCGATCTAAGTAAATTGTGGCATATCTTGCATCGATTTTTCCTGTGGCAACATACCACAGATGTTGTGGACAGTGTTTGAGTTTACTACGTCAGTGTTACGTTTTCAGAGCAAATTGGAAGCGCCTGATAGATTGCCGAAGCAGACGGGATCCATCGTTCTACGGTTGCCTTTAATTCAGAAATCTTTGGCTCCACGTACGGCGCTGAAGTCACCGGCATTAATAAGTATGCCAGAACGCCGCTCAAGGCCAGTGGCCAAATCCAAATGCTTGTTAAGAATTAAGTTTTCCCATTTGTAAAATGATATACATTTTAGTTGCCTTGAACATCGGCTATAATGTGATTCCAACCAGTCAGTATGCCGCCTGGCTATGATAACTATCCTGGCATGTCTGGGCGCAGCGGAACGTGTGACTGTTGATAGTTTTGCTGTTGCTACACTGTTCATTTTGTGTTCAGAATGTAGATTTAAAAAAAAGCATCTGTGCCCACTCTGGACTCGATGGTAATTATCAAATCAGTTACACAATCAATTAAACGTGAGTAAACGGCCATTGGCCGCGCAGACGGTGCCAACAAGTATTAGTTAGTATATGACTGAAAATTGTGTGTAGCGTGCGGCAGGCTGGCTCTGTGGCTAGAGCAACAGACTGCGACGCAGACTTGCTCAGGTTCGAGCCCTGTACGCTGCAAATTCTGAACAGCACTTGATGCGTGCCCAATAAGGACGAAACCGGTCTACTGGATGAATTGCCTTTTCCACACTATGCGATGCTTAGTCTATACTGAAAAATGTATGTGCTTAATGGAATTGTTGCTTATATCAAGCTCGCAAACTTGATTTAAATAATTGCATATGATATTTTTAGAATTTGGATAACGTAGTTTCGGCCAATCTCTGTTGATCTTTTTATGAAATGATGATTCTGACAATTACCTGTTTCATTAAATCAAGTTTGCGAGCTTGAAGATAAGTTTTTCGACGACTAGTTAAACACATAGGAATTGTTGTTTACTTTAAGCTGGCGAACTTGATATAATTAATTTTTACCACCACCTACACAATCAATTATTGTTTACCTACACGTTTGTTACAAGCCAAATAGCTTGCTAGCTTTCGGCCGTGTTTGGCTATTCGCCAAAAACTTATCTGGGTATGCTGTTTTTGTCGGTTCCCGAGTTGGCTATTAGCATTGCCATTTTGCAATATTCGGGTGTGGTCGCATGGAAACGTCATTAATCTTCTGGTTATGCTAGGGCCTTCCGTATTGGAGGCTGGTGTCTGGTTCTACAAAATCGCCGGTTCTCAAACGGAAAGATTCGTCGCCAATCAGTCGGTTAGACTAATACTCGTTAGTGTGGAGTATGAGTGCCTTGAAATTAAAAAATAAATTAATTATGCGTCATCATTTTGTGTATAAGCGAGGAAACTAGCTGATATTGAGCGGTGGCATGAATAGCTGATTTTTATAAATTAATTGTGCATAGCATAACTGGGATGCGAATTGAAGAAAGTGAAGTATGAATTAGGTTAAAACTTGTCATAATGGAATGCTGAGAAAGTTTCATGCAAAAAGAAATTCGATATATAACAGTTAAATACTGTTTGTTGCGGAGAGCTAATATATGTGCAAGTATGTATTAGGTGTTTCGAACCTAGTAACAAATTAGTTCACTTGTGACCAGTAGGATAAACCAAAGACAGCATGAACGGAAGGTATAATCTCGTGCAATATACATTTCTGCGCTTACTGACGACTCACTGTGGAGTCAGTATTACGCCCACTCTATATTTGGGTGATGAATGTTGGAATATAGGATGGTACAATCTCCTGAACGAATGTATATAAAGTCTCAAAAATGCGACTTCAGCACTAACTCACCTATATAATATATATACTGAGTCTGTAGCGATACCAACACTATGGATATTGTGTCAGTACCTGATACCAAGATTGCCGAGTCGGTACACATGGTACCACCAAGATGGATTTAAATATGTGCTATAGTCCACTGAAATGGAGAATTAAAAATATTTCTGAATACCTGTTACTCCAATAAATCCACAAATCTTGGTCGATATCAGTTGACACATTTCGCGGTAATCATGACATTAAATTCAATAAAAGTTCAATAATACTATTTGTATCGGAGAACTAATATATATGCAAGCATGGATTAGGTGTTTCGAATCTTAGTAACAACCTAGTTCAGTTGTGACCAGAAGGATAGAAAGAAATCCGAATTAAAAAAAATATATATGAATACACTTAATTTCTGTAATGAGTAATCGTACTTTACCAAATGAATGAAAATGTAGTGCTTAATTGAATACCACGTGTGAATTTTTTAAATAGAATTTGGATACATTGATAGGATTGTTTTATTGAAAGAAAGACTGACTTAAAAAGATAGATGAATAAATTCTATATTTGATTGGTAAATAAATAAATACCTATATATATATATATATATATATATATATATATATATATATATATATGGACACAGATAGATAGGTAGATATTTAAAAATATAGATACATAGACAGACATATATCTGTATATGTATTGATGGATAGATAGGTAGATAGATAGATATAAAGATAGGTGGATGGATGAACAATATGAGGTGTGTTGGTGATGTATATTTACGTATTCTTAGTTGCTTTGACAAATTATTATATCACCATTTGGGCATTTGTGTTCCTGCGGTCACACATTTTCTCTTCTATTTCTGTCTGCGCATTTTTATGCATATTTTCTGTTTATGGCGATTAATATCGAAATCACAGACATCAGTATTTATATTTGTGCTGAATCAATGACATTGTGGCAACATCGAAATTCATTTGTGATTGATTACGCAGATACGACTTCTATATCAGAAAGGATTTTTAGCTTTTGCATTTGATAAGCTAAATTATCCTTTTTTATGGAGTCTTTTAAAGTTCGCTAGCTCTACATGCTTTAATTGCAATCTAAATAACAAATTAAAATTATTTCCTACGCATTAAAGGTGGAAATTCAATTGGGCGTTATTATTATATAGCTGTATGCCAAGTTAGAAATTGACAAATTTGCCCCATCTCAGCGTGCTATTCAGGTATTTGTAAAACTGAATGGTGTGTGAAAAGACGCTTAGGACCGTAATTTCGACTGTTGTTTCCATGATGTAAACATTTGGAAGTATTTACTAAGCATGGTATACGTAATCAAAGACAGTTCATCAAGTAGATTCGTTTCGTCCTTATTGGCTACTCCTTAAGCATTGTCAAGAATTTTTCCGCGAACGGGGCTCGAATCGGTGCATATTCACTTCGAAGTTTGTGAAACTGCTCATTACGCCTCTCGCGCAATTAATGTTTGTCGAATTGCGCAAATCTGCTATATTACCAATTCTATATATATATATATATATATATATATATCGTGGTATCTGTTTCATAATTACGGTTTGGAGGTGACTATTTGGAACTAGAGGTCGCAAGAGATGCCGCATACGCTACACTTGAAACATATGCTAACCAAGAAACACGTTTATATAGGATGGAAATTTGTACTTTGTCTGCAGCGGGATCGCGCAGTGATTAGAGTCACAGAATTCTAAGCAGATGTGTCACTGTTGGAGGCCTATCCACGGCGAAATTCTGCACTCTTCCTGAAGAGTTTGCAAAAAGTACGAAACCGGTTTATTGGATGAACTGCTTGGTGTATATTGGCATGAGATTGGTGCTTATATCAAGTTCGCAACCTTGATTTAAATTACTTAGTTACCTGTACACCTGTATTTTGTGGGTGTTATGGCTTAATCATTCTCACTTTGCTTTATACCAAGTTAGAAATTAACATATTTTTCCTGTCCCATCGTGCCAGCTCTTGCCATTTACGGATTTGAAAAACTGAAAGGTGTGCAAAAAGACGCTTCTGACTGTAATTTCGGCTGTTGTGCATGTATGTTCTTGCGAGGCTCGTGATTGCGTTGCGTAATAACTAGCTAGGATGCAAGACGGTGCACTAACGGAAAATATCTCTTGGCGTTCATGTGCAGTATATGGGAAAAGCATGATGACCTCAGTTTCATCACTGACTTAGTCAGACTGAAACCTCATGTTCACATTTCAAAATGCAATCATTTATATATATATATATATATATATATATATATATATATATATATAGATGAAAGGAACAAAAGGGAGTGAGAGGGTAATAAGACCGTAAAGATTTACTTAGAATGAATATTAAGACACACCCATATTGTTGACGTACTCATAGCCGTGTTTCATATATTTGACCTTAAATTTCATTATCTTTTCGTTTTTCTTTTTAAGCAATGCTTGTTTGTGTTGTTAGCTGACTCATCCTAACTTACACTTATTTTTATTATATATATATATATATATATATATATATATAAATATATATATATATATATAAATATATATATATATATGTATGTATGTATATGAAACATATAATATGAATTTTTCCCTAACACACACACACACACACACACATATATATATATATATATATATATATATATACTAATATAGTTAAAACAAAAATGGATAATATTTAAATAAAGTTTGCGAGCTTGAAGTAAACACCAATCCCATTGTATTTAACCAGTCGTCGAATAACATAGCAAAACTATTGCAATCACACGTATTATAAAACAATTAAACAATCATTGATTGCGTGGGTAGTGGTAACAATTATTTAAATATAGCTCGTAAACTTGGTTTAATCAGCTGTTACCACCACTCGCGAAATAATTGATTTTTAAAAAAAAAGGATATTATTCCTGTTACATCATAGCGAATCTTGAACTGGCCTACTGTATTATGAGCGGTTGTGCTCGAGCTAAATGCGGAAAACAAAATTGACTTAAAATTTTGCTTAACGTCGGATGAGGTTCGAAAGCGTTTTCCCAAACAATGCTGCAAAGGTAATTAGAAACGGACCAATGAAAGATTAAAAAGATCGTTACTGGACGCTATTGAGAGCGAGGGAACAAACTTGGACGAATTCAGAGGAAGCGTACTTCCACACAGGTTTTTAATGCAAGAACTCGGATTCAGGTGATCGTTACGCTTGAGGGATAGTATGGAATTGATAACAAACAGAAAAAGAACTAAAGTGAAACGAACATAGGTTGCGCGGGCGGTGATAACAATTACATTTTGACCAGTGTTCCGAACTTGATATAAACATCTGACCCATTAAGTAATTACGTTTCGTCAGTATAAACTAAGTATTGCATAGTGTTGAAAAGGCAATTCATCCAGTAGGCAGGTTTCGTCCTTATTGGTAACTCATTATGTACTGGCCAGAATTTGCCGCGGACAGGACTCGAATCTGTTCAAGTATACTTGGCAATCTAGTTGTTCAGTGGTTTGAGCACCAGATTCCGAAGCAGACGTGCCAAGTTTCGAGTACTGACAGTGGCAAATGCTAGCCAGTACATGAAGTATTCCCAATAAAGACGAAAAAGGTCTACTGGGCAAATTGCTTTTTCTACACTATGCAATACTTAATTTATACTGACAAATGTATGAGTATAATGCGTTAGGTTTTTATATTAAGATCGCAACCTTGATTAAAAGTAGAGAAATAAAGTATTTGTAACTTGAAAATTAAGATATATCATACGCACCTGACCCATTAATTACTTACATATGTCAGGATAAACTAAGAATTGTATAGTGTAGAAAAAGCAATTCATCCAGTAGACCGGTTTCGTCCTTAATGGGGACTCATCATATACTGTCCGCGGCAAATTCCGGCCAGTACATGATGTTTTCGCAATAAGGATGAAACAGGTCTACTGAATGAATTGCCTTTTATGCACTAGACAATTCTTATTTTATACTGACTTATGTAAGTAATTAATAGGTTTGGTGCTTATATGAAGATCGAAACCTTGATTATAATAACAAGTCTCACATTTGAATTATCCAGTCGCCACTATTACCTTATTCGTTGTCCTAATTATCTTCCTGATAAATCGTTTGACAAGCTCCAAAAGAATTTCTGTATCCATCTCTTTCTTCATTTGCGTTTTATTTTTTGTGATATGTAAAGAGATTCTAATCATTTTGATAGTCACCACTGTTACAGTTTATATGAAAACGTTTTTTTATCCATCCAGATGATCATAATCTCCTTTATATTCGTCGTTATTAAGTTGGTCATCAACATATTCGTTATCGGTCGTTCAAACTTTATCGACTAAACCGTGATAATAATCATGATTGCACTGAACATTGATTTGGTAATCAAAATTTTTCATCTTTCTGGTCGTCATCATTTTAATCGCCATCGAGTTTATTATTATTATTATTATTATTATTATTATTATTATTATTATTATTTTTTTATATTTTTAATTATTATTTTTATTATTATTTTATTATTATTAGTTATTATTATTATTAATATATTATTATTATTATTATTATTATTATTATTATTATTATTATTATTATTACTATTATTATTATTATTATTAATGTTTTAAGCATTATTAATTTCGACTCAGTTACCTTTTATATTGTATTAAAAAATAACCTTAGTCATAGATATCATTAGTAAAATCGTCATTGTCAAAATTATAGCTAGTGCGATTTTCTCCATCTTTTATTTTAATCGAACCAAATTCACCATCGAAGAGGTCTCAAAAACCTTAATATTTCCTTTAATCTAATTTGCGAGCTTGTGATTAACACTTATCACATTAGAGCTAGCTGGTCGCACAAAAGCAAAATTCGTCAGTCAAAGTTACTGACGCGTTTAGGTCTTCTACGTTAATAATCAACATCATCATCATCATCATCGTAGCATGACGCTAATCTGGCTAACGAGGATATCGATTAGATATGCAGCTCTTACCTGAAGTAAACTTGCATAAAATTGTACCTGACTGGTAAACCGTCGACTGCACAATTTCTATACAATCACGAAAATTAATTGTTTTTCAGCTTTCGCTGCGTATACATAGGCTATTCATCTAACCAACCAGTGATTGCTTGGATGGTGATAAAAATTCTTTAAATCATGTTTGCTAGCTTGATACAAACACCAATCCCACCGTAACAGACCAGTCGCACCACGGCAAATCTACCAACATTCGTGTACGGACGCATTTCAGCCCGTAGGATCATCGTCAGTGTACGACGGAGTTGTGTATTGAATGCCTTATGACCAGGAGAGAAATGATGCCTCGTGTCGTCATGCGTCAAACGGCAATTTTTTTTAATATTCAACGTTTTCCGCGGATAGTACACATGTTGGACTAGTCAGAACCCAGTAGTCAAGGCGTCCTACAGGTTGTGCACCATGACATGGAGAGGATTCAATGAATGATTGTATTTGAAGTTGACTCAACTACTGTCCTAAGATGCATACGTAATAGAAATCGCACCTTCCACTACCTCACATTACTTTACCAATATATGGTAGGTAGCTTTGAGGGTAGTCGCGGCTCTTACAGGGTATGTGGTCGGTAAGCACGAAACATGCGTCCATGCTGACTGGCATATCCTCCTGGTAATAGATAGACTAACTTGTTACTATACATGCTATGTCTAAAGCATCAATGCTGATGATTTGTCTCAGAACGTATTATTATATTGCTAATTGGGACTGTCGTTGACGCAATCTCTGGTTCAGCCCTGGCCCTGAGAAGTACAGCTTCAACTGTATCATCCCAAAGCTGGAACTTTGCAACAACTAAGAGCAAAGTTACAATGTTATTGGAGATGTCAAAATATCTGACACTAAATATTAGATTAATTTTGCTGTTTTATGCTAATAGAACTTGATGGGCGTGATAATTTTGGCACAGAATCAAGTTTCTGAAAATGAAGTTCATAATTTCTTGTTTATCTGTTGCGACATGTTTCATAGCACAGCTGAAACTGCTCCTTGTTCATATTATTAATATTATTATTTTATTATGAACTGGTTCCTGCTGAGACGGAGCTGTGGAATACGCCTTGCAAGACTACTTAACTTTCTTTTTCATAAAAAATATTGATTTTTCCGTACAATCAAATACAAACTGACGTGCTACGTAATGGACGCCGAGAAATACACAAACAACCAGTCAGGAAGGCAAACTTCCCTGCTATGTAGGGGATTACGCGTATACAGGCATGCACAATAAATAATTAATTGACTGACTGGTGTATGGACTGGTATCTAGTTCAGTGTGGGAGAGAATGAGATAAGAATTAGGCTCTCGGGCTTGTGCAAATATTTCGTGTAATAAGTAAGCTAAAATTGTCTACATGAATCACTGGTAGCTACACCTCACCACTTAACACGAGGTTATTGGGGTTTATATGAAATAGGTTTAGTAAGTTTTGTTTTATGCTGAAATATTTGTTCACATTTCTGGTTATTTTTTGCATCTAATAGATTTCATGGGGGAAGGGATTGCTAAATCGAACATACTCATGCTAAATATGATTTAAAAGAAACATGTTGCGCGACAGGGAATAGATCATTTACCTGATTATCGGGTTGCGATCCGATTTGTTTGCATCCGCTGTCTTTATGATTTACCTAAATTTTTTTATCTCCGGGTATGGAGATCTTTTTCAATGGAAAGCACATCACTTACTCAGTTGACAATCAATATGTCAAGTGGAAACGGTGCAGTTTAAACTAAAATTTACACTTGACATATTATTTGTCAACTTAGTAAGTGATGTGCTTTCCATTGAAAAAGTTATCATTCCGGGAGACCGAAAATTTTGGATAAATGAAGAAGACAGCGGATGCAAACAAATCAGATCGCAACCCGATAATCAGGTAAATACTCATGCTATGCCCTCAGCTGAGTTGCTTCGGTCGAACAGTGAGATAACGTATAGTGTAGAAAGGGAAATTAATCCATTAGACCGGGTTCGTTCCTATTAAATGCAATGGGATAGGTCTTTACTTCAAGCTCGCAAACTTGATTTAAAGAATTGAATATTTAGCTTTTACTTTAATCAAGTTTGTGAACTTGATATAAACATCTTACCCATTAAGTACTTACATATGACAGTATAAACTAAGAATTGTATAGTCTATAAAAGGAAAATCATCCAGTAGCCCGGCTTCTTCCTTTTCTACACTATGCAATTCTTAGTTTATACTGACATATGTAAGTACTTAATGGGTATGGTTTTTTTTATCAAGTTCGCAACCTTAATTATAGTAAATGTTATCACTGTCCGCACAACCAGTGTTCGTTTGAATATCTAGCTGCTAGAGGTGAGAGTCGAATATTTAATTTTTATTTCCATATTTACATTCATTGTGGTTTGATCCTCGATAGTTAGTTTGCCGTTGTAGTCTGATGATGATCATGGAAGGTCGAAACGCGTCAGTGTGTTGCGGCTGGCGGTAGTATTGTTATGTTGTTCGACGACAGGTTAAATACAATGGGATTGGTGTTTACTTCAAGCTCGCAAACTTGATTTGTAATTGTTTTTTAATCGTTGGATGCATTGAACTTGAAACTGAAATAATACGCACCATTGTGCTAGAATTTGCAGACCAATTAAATACATCCACGTGAAATATTATTTTACGTCTGAAAATGCAATTTTGCAATTGTCGAACCTTACTCGACCAGGTATATAATAGGTTTTTTGTGTAATACCGGCCCTTACTGATTAGTCGCCAGTAAGCTCGAGACGAATGTGCACATGAGATTATACTTTCCGTTCATGCTGACTTTGGTTTATCCTCCTGGTAATATTTGAACTAATTTGTTAGTGGGTGTGCAACACCGAATACACAACGTCATTTGAAATGCGAGCTTTAATAAAATTCATTGTACCCTTCCTGTGTGCAAAAACAAAAAGAAATTTACACAAAGATCCGATTTGTCACTATT
>JAQBSW010011348.1:0-20424 GCA_029291075.1 Eudiplozoon nipponicum | reverse complement strand
GTTATGAATTTAGCAGATGTGAATGAAAATACAAGTTTATCAGATTCTACTGCTTATAATAGGACTGCACACGATCTGGCATCTATGGGGTTCTCAGACACGAATAGGTTAGGAGCCTCTACATGTCCAAGTTTTTCATAGTTTTTTTTATCACGAAAAAATATAATAATGGAACCCAATTTGTTTAAAAGCTATCTTTCATTAACGGTGAAGAGTAAATAACATTTTGTTTCACTTTTACATATTAGTTTGATCAATTTTGGTTCGTATGCGTTTTGGCTTCAATTTTGTTGGTTAATTGATGTGTTTCTATGAAGAAATAAATGAGATAATGTCGTGAATCGCGGTCCAAATTAAAATTTTATGTTTCCTCTTACGAACTTTGTATATATTTACAAGTATTCAAGTTATAATTATTAACTTGTTGTCTGAATTAAAATTATCGATAAAATATAATAGTATGGTAAAGGTAGGTGCAATTTCCGCAATGAATACCGAATTATATAAAGATATATAAAGTAGCAGTTTGAAAGACTATTTTTATTTTACATTTAGGTTTATGTTTAACTTACTGTTATATAGTGAGTGGGAAAAGAAGTGTCAATAATATAAATATATTTAAATAAAACAAATATAAAATTGATATGTTTGATAAAAAATCAACCTAGTTATTTAAAAAATACACACTAGGATTTTCAATAATTTATTTCACAATATAAAAAATTTCTGAATATCTACGGAGAAAATAGATTGTTTGTTTATCCAAATCAAAGCTTCACCAATATTGAACTTCAAAATATGATTAAAATGAAATATTTTCTTAGAATCAGTGCGCAGTATGTAAAACTACAACTTATTGGAATATATTAATTCTACTGTTTTTTCATATACTGCATATTTGTTAGAAAAGAGGAAGTCTAAATGCACGCTTTTCTATAATAGGCAGAGCAAATGCTGTTATTCCTCGAGCTGGTCCCTGCTAAGTGCATCTTCATCATCCAGCTTATATAGACACTTGCCCACTAAATCAAATGTAAACTTTTATGCATTAAAAGTATTTCGTGTCATAATTCTGGAAGATAAAACAACTTTGGTAGAGATATATAGATATCACAAAAAATTCCAAAACACGGATTTTGGAATTTTTGGTCAAATGTTTCAATTGAATTTTAATTTGTAGTCGTAAACTTCAAAGTTGTTCAATTGTAAAAACTATACAGCATTAGTTATATATACGTCTAAAATAAATTTGATACATAAATGGTATTTTTTTATTTAACTTAGTGCAGTGAAGTACTACGCCGAGATACTTTACATCCTTCCTATATTTGGTCTGAAATTATATTACGTGATGTTCAAATTAGTAAACATTGCAAATGCGGAGGTATATATTTTCTCCGACAAAAATGCTAACAATTATAGTTAACTTTAAACGAATATGGCTGATTGCAATGAATATTATTAGGAAAGAAATAAATTCGTATTAATTTCAGAACGTTCTTTTTTAATGCCTTTTTTAATGCATTAATGTAAAAAAATTATCAGTTATACGTTATACAAAGCAAACTATTGTTCGGTAGAGATTTGTAGATAGATCGAGCCTGAGACGCATATAGAAGGTTGCATGTAGCCAGGGTCAGGCGGTTTGATAGACGGTTTCAACCTGTCTATGCTTATTTATATAGGTGTCGCAACTTGCATGATGATGAAGTATTTTCGATGTTTGAACAATACCGGGTAAGGACCGCGATACTTTGGTTGTAGTGTAACACGCGGCTCTAAGTTACAACCCAACGATGTTCAATTTTGACATATATAGTGCTCTTTAAGGTCAAATAATCTAACTCTGTTTTACACAATATTTCTCTTAACTGTGATTTTAGAAACAATCTCTGTTAGTTTCAAGCAGTTTTATTTGAGATTTCTTGAACTGAAATTTTATTTGTAATTAATAGGGTTTTGTTTATTAAATATACGACCCTTTAAATTGTAGTTTATAAAGAGTAGTTACTGCTGTCTAATTATACCTATCTAATTTCAGGTACAATGGATTATTATAATTAAATAATCTAAAACCATAGCAAACAATTGGATTTAATTATTTGTGAAGTTTTTCATTGAAGTGTTTACACGATTTTAGTCTATTCATCATCAGTGACAACTTTTACCAGTGACTTTATTTATATCATCATATATTTTCAATCGGTTACATGTATTCATCACAATTCAGACGTTTGCGAATGATACATTATTTGTGTTGACAGTATATCGTTTTGCTGCCGTCTAGAGCACGGACAATTTTGTTTAACTGTGACTTGTGTATAAGACATTCAACTTTGTTAACAGTATTTCGTTCTGTTGCCGTCTAGAGCACGGACAATTTTGTTTAACTGTGACTTGTGTATAAGACATTTAATTGTGTTAACAGTATTTCGTTTTGTTGCCGTCTAGAGCACGGTCAATTTGGACTAACTATAAATTTTCCATGCAACATTGTGTACAATACCTATGTGATCATTCGAATTAGCCTTCTCACATCACCCATCGGGAAAAGGCCGGGGATTGATCATAATCACGGATCTCAACAGCAGTTACCAGTTCTATGTTGGTAGATAGCAACCCCGCAAAAAACCCCTACAGTAGTGTTGCAAAAGCAGCGCCGTTACGAACGAGTATTCTCTTGCAGCTGTGGAGCTGCGGGTGAACGAAGAATGGATAAGGGGTAATTTTTTTGCTGATCAGACATGTTACCGAAATGAAGTCGAAGTCGAGAAGCTTTGACCTGTGGGTCATCCTTTGTGGGTAGTAAACATGGGAGCTGTTTAGGTAGGTGTAGGTCAATGCCATATAGGAATTGTGACGCAGACGTTTTAATACGTTCACGTATCCGGGAAGACATAGCAAGCAGGAATAAAGACAATGTATGTAATGTATTTAATTGAGTTGTCATTAATGAACGAGGATGCTAAAGCTACTTTGAGTACCCTATGCATTCTTTCTACCATACCGTTAGATTGGGGGTGGTAGGCAGTCGTCTGGCGTAAGGTGCATCCCATGAACCGCAAAGTAGTTTTGAAACGATCGGATGAGAAGCAAGTACCTCTATCAGTAATGACCTCGTTGTGAACACCATAATATGATATCCATGCAGAGATAAAACCGTTAGTGACTTTGTCTGAATAAATGGTGTCAAAAGGTAAAGCCGCAGGACATCGGGTAAATCTATCAATCGTAGTTAAAAGGTAGCTGAAACCTTGGAACGTTCTCAGATGAACCATGTCGGTGTTGACGATATCTAGGCGTAAAGTAGTTGGGAAATGTTCCAACTTAGAAAGAGTGTGCCGTGTAATCCTGTTTTTCTGCGAAATAGCACATTCTACGACCCATCGTTTAGCGTTCTGCCTGAGCCTCTGACTCCAGAAACGATCAGTAAGAAGTCGAACAGTCGCTTTGCTTCCTGGGTGAGAAATTGAGTGAATTGAGTCGAAAACTTTTCTCTGAAGGCTAGTCGGCTGAACTGGCTGGCTGGGCTGCGATCCCGTGAAGTTAACAGTTGGTAAGCCTTCCCAGAGACTGCATATGAACTTGGTTGGGTGACGGGCTACTAATCTTTGAATGTGAATGTCACCTCGCTGTTCCGTTCGCAGGAAGGACGGCGTTAGTGCAGGTTCGCTGAGTGTCACGGAGTTGACAGTGAATGGCGATGGCGAAGGTGGTTGTAGCAAGACGTCTAGCCTGGAAAGGGCGTCTGCAATGAAGTTTTGCTCGCCCTTGGCATGAAAGATGTCAAATTGCCATTCGCTTAGACGTGAAAGCTGTCTTTCCACTCTGGCAGGGTACTTGGCGATAGTTGAAGTCGCGTTTTGAAGTGCGCTAACTAATGGTGCATGATTTGTGAAAAGAACAAATCTCCTATTGTCAATGATGCTGATAAAATGGCGCACTGCGTCGTGAATAGCGAGGAGTTCTCGACCAAAAATGTCGTATCTCGCTTCTACTGGTTGGAGAGTACGCGTGTAGTATCTTATAGGCTTCCGAACTCCGTCGATCTCTTGTTCCAAAGTGGCTCCAATTGCGAATTCAGAAGCATCTGTCGTGAGTAGAAATGGCTTTTCGAAATCTGGATGCGTTAGCATTGTGGCATTTGCTAACGAGTTGATGGCAAGTCGAAGTAATTCCTCGTCTTCGGATGACCAAGCAATGATGGAATTCTTGCTAAGTCCTTTTCGGTTCCACAGGTGCCTGCACAAAGGATAAAGTTGTTTTGAAAGGCCCGGAAGGAACTTGCGGTAATAGTTTAGTACTCCCAGGATTTTCTGCAACTCGCTAACAGTCCTTGGTGACTTGATATTCTTGATTGATATCGTCTTTGACGGCAACGGTTGAATACCTTGGGCCGTGATACGATGCCCTAAGAAGTCGACGGATGAAGTTGCAATCTCCGTCTTGTCACAGTTGATCTTGAGTCCGTGGTTGGATAAGCGTGAGAGGATATTTCGTAGATGCTTCGCATGAGATTCTAGATCTGGACTGAATACCATAATGTCATCGAGATATGACATACAATAAGCAGAGTCGTCGCAAAGTATGTTGTCCATGAATCTTTGAAATGTCTGTGTAGCACACTTAATTTCAAAAGGCATGTAAAGATATTCAAAAAAGCCAAATGGAGTGATGACCTCAGTCTTTTCAATATCTTCTGGCTCTACCGGGATGTGGTGGTAGGCTTGTCTGACGGCAATCACTCAGAAGAAATTGCTACCGCTGAGTTTTTTACGTAAGATATTTATAATTGGAATAGGATATACATCGGACTTGGTCACTGAATTTAGCTAGCGATAATCTCCACATGCTCTGAGGGATACGTTTTTTTGGAGAATAATTGCAGCGGTGACGCCCATGAACTTTTCGATGGTCTGATGATTCCTTCTTCCAATAGCCTTGAATATTCCTCTTGGGCAGCTTTCAGTTAAGTAGGGGCCAGTGGTCGCTTCTTGAGTGCAATAAGCTGCCCTTTTATCTGTGACAGATATGGTGCATCGTGTTGGAGACTCGTAGCTCTGACTTGCTGAGATCAATAATCGACTTGTGTTCTCGAATGACCTGTAAGTCCAAACGCTCGGAGGCAAGTGTCCAAAAACTTTGCTCAAGTCCGATGGAGGGGTCGATGATCTTTTGATTGACAAGATCAACAATGAGCCGAAATTATATTGTGTGAGACCTTGGCGACGATGAAGTTGTATGTAAATACATGACATGAACCTATGTTAAGTGTGCGATACGGCAGCCATATGAAAATATGGGCTCGCTTGTAACTGTTGCGAGTAAAACACCGAGCGACATCTCGGCCATTGAATCACCCTTGAGAACAGATACTGCTGCACCTGTGTCTACGATGAATTCTTCGCCAGTTCTGAAATCAAGAAGTTGCAAAGTACGTTTGGCTGTTTAGCCGGGTCATGCAAACAAGGAGGCTGGTGATTACGACTGACATTGTCAATTTGGCTATCTTTGTGGCGAATTCGGCGTGGACGAAAAGAGTCAATAGGAATGTCAGCTTTTAATTGATTTCTTCCTAGTGGCGCCGTTGATGTCTTCTACTTTCTGCGCCATACGTTTCCCGATCCTGATGTACCACTGCACCTGTTTTCTGTTTTCTTTCTCGCCAATTGTGGAAATTGGCATTCATTCGGAAATTCCACAAACGGCTTCCACAGTTGAAAAAGAATCTTCCGCAGTTGAATCTGGCGTGATGAGCACAGAACACAAATGAAATTAGTTCTTTCACAAAATGACAGTTCTACACTTTCGTACAATCAATGTTCTTTCACAGATGACCAAGATGTACAGTTTTGTACGTATGAAAAAATATTATTGAATAGAACACCTTCTTTCAAAAAAATATTTCCAACAAAAATTTCCCAGAAGTCCTCGACTTTAGAGAGATTAACAACCAGAGTAAAACGTATACGCAAATGTCAATTTACTGTACTCCGAAAAAATGAAGAAGAAAGACAGTCGATTGTACTTATACTAAAAGTTTGCTAATGACTCAAAATCATTACAGTTCTCAGAATCCTGGTTCGGTCGTCAATTTTGTGAACGCCCCAGCTTCAAGTAAATACCGTACGATGTTACAAAGTCAGTTAGGAGCCAAGGATGGCTGATTTAGTATTGTTGAGGCCCTTATTAGGGCTGGTATTGCGTTTTCCGGCAAATGCCAAGAAAGAAAGTAAGTGTATCAGAGTCTAGAAGTACTCCTAAACACTTGAGACAAGCTCTGGTTGACTTGGTTTGTTGTTCGTTCTGCTATGGCATTTACATCTGTGGCGAGTGAGTAGCTGAGTAATCTCGTTGAAGTTTTGCAGTAACTAGCTCATCGAAGGGATCAACTGTAGATGTTGCTCCGTCTCACTAGTTGTACAGCAATAAGATTGGCGTGACTGAAATTGCCAATGTGTGTGAAGCAAGCCCAAAAATCAGCGTAGGTGACGATCGCAGACAGCACGGACACGTAACACACATCAGAAGGAAAACGCGACAACTGAATTGCATGGTAAATTCACCGTGCTTAAATTGCCTTGATTGAGCAGCTCGCACGCCATTGGTTAACGGCAAATTTCGCTTGTTTCTCATTGATGCCGCGTAAATAGAATTGAATTTAATTTACAGAATATGTCGGCGAATTGTTTGTGTCCTTACACTAGTATGATCATTATAAACAATAAGAAGTATATTACTTATCTCGGTTAATATAACTCACTTTAAATATTGTCCTTTTAACATCGCATACAATAGTTTGTCGTCATATATTCGGTGTTCTCATTTGCTCCGTTAATTCAATACGTATGCTATTATTTATTTCAGAATACATTCAATACGCATAATAAGATACTAGTTGACGTTTGACAGTTTAATATATGATTTGAACCCTTGCAACACCGGAGAAAGGGTGTTAACAAAATGATACCCAATTATAATATAACAAAGAATTTTCTACTCCTCGGATACGCGAGTAGGATCTTTACAAGACGGCACCTAAACTCGTGGAACTTTTTCGAGTTGAGAGACAGCATGTCACCAAAATTTGCTAAGACAAATATCAATCCATTCGAAATGATAAAAGGATTTTCCTATATATTTTGCTGTTAAATTCAGTATACCAGCATAAATGAATAACTTATTACTAGCACAATCTGTTTTAATATTTTTCAAATCTTGCTACTACGACTACAAGTTCACCATCTAAATACTAATTTAATTTTACGTTTGCATTTTCCGCTAGTTGTTTATGCAAGTATTGTGTAGAGAAATTTTTTTTCAAATATCGTAAAAATTTCTGAAGCTTTCCTAACTTAAAGTCTTTTATGCATACCCATTGTAAGTTCGTTTCCGATTTCAGTTTTCGTATTTTTCTTCTTTCGTGTGGCTTTTGTTTGTAGGAGCAAGGTTGACTCTGTGACTCTTAATTTTTCCGTATATTTATTATTTGGCAATAGTTATAAAAACACAATTTAACAACCGGAATTAAATCTTTTCGATTAATGTAGAAATTTGGAAGACAAGGAAGACAGGTATTTCATTTTGGGTTGATATTACTGATAAATCATCGCATTCTAATTTGATTGCAAACAAGCGTACAATATCGGTGCATACACCTCCAAATTTACAAATAAAAAAATAGTTAATGGAAAGTGCTACATTAATGCCATTCAAAGATAGGGAGACTGGAGTTCATGAAGAAGTTATTAAGGGTGGTTAAATTTACAATTCCGGTATTTCATCTGCGATGTACTATTTAAATCAAGAAGAACTTATATATTGTTCTTACACTCAGAAATGTACCGACTTGGTTTCCAAAAAATAACGATAGTTTATTAGACACATACCTCTACAAGGCCCACCAAGTGTTCTTTTTTAGGTTTGAGTTGATTAATAGAGAATTATTTCGACGAATTTCATGAGACATCAATAGATTAAATAAACTATTTTTATTTACTTTACCTAAAGGGCATCTATTTTTAGAAACTAAATTAATGAATATTGTTACATATTTTAATATGTGTTCTCAATCTATTATCGAGAAGCCAATGCGTTGACTGTTTTGGAAAGGAAATATTCTTGTACAGGAAGTTAAAATTAATTAAGCTATTAGAAATGTCAGCATTATCATAAATAATGACACCATTAAAGTTTTTGTTCCGGCCCACTTGTGTATTTTTTTAAATGGTGACCAACAGAAGTGGTTAAACAAGACGAACCTCGGATAAGTTGAGCAATTAATACTACAATTTATTTCCGCCACCATCAGAATCTGCGTATATACTATCAATTGTTGTTGTTGAAAGGTCAATATAAATAATCTCCAAACGTAAATCCTTGTTACAAGTGTACGGGTTCTACGAATGGCTGTTCGGGAATTCATAGATCGTTTAGTAAAATTTACAGTTAACTTCCAGTAATTTTTATGTGCATAATTTGAGAAGCAATTCGTGAATCACATTAGTTTCGCATTATGCAACCAAGTACCACTATGGAATGAATTACCATTAGATACTCTGACACTAATTAAGTTATGAATGTCCATGCTAAAGCATTTATTGCCAGGTTTGCAATGTAACGACACAAATTAATGGCCGACATATTGCGTAAATTAAATTCAATTTTATTTACGTTGCACCAATGAGAAAAAGCGAAACTTGCCGTTTAACCAATAGTGTGCAAGTAGGCATGGCATGCTATTTAAGCACGGCAATTTACCATGCAAGTCAGGGGTTGCATTTGTATTCTGGTTCGGGTTACGCGTGTGCGTTCTGTCGGCTGTCAATACCCACGCTGGTGATTTGATAGTTTCACCAACAATTGGCTACATCCGTGACTCATCTTGTTGCGGTATAACCAGCGAGACGAGCCAATTAATTGCAGAACCTGAACGACGTTATCCACATCGTGATTACAGCTCAACCACGGGAGCGACAACTCAACCAGAGTCCACCCAAGGCTCCAGGACATCTTCACACTCTGAATAATTCAGGAGAACGCACGACCAGGCCCTCTTAAGGGCCCCCTATCAGTAACAAATCTCTATTCAGAGCACCTTAACCAAGTTTGTAACGTCGTACGGCATTTACTTGAAGCCGGGGCGTTTACAAAATTGGCGACCGCGCCAGGATACTGATTATTGTTCTGATTTTTTTTGGTATAAATAAAATTGACTTCCTTTTTCATCTATTTGGGATAAAAAATTGATTAACATATGCGTTTTCTTTACCCTGATTGTGGTCTTCTGGGAATATTGTTGGATATATATTCGTGGATTTGGGGGGATATAATAATAATACATTGGCATCAAAGGCCAACGAGGCCTCTGTTCATCTTTCCTACGTACAAAACGGCACCGTACGTACTCGACAGGCTCAATTGCGGATTTTTGGAAGAAGTTACTGTGACGTGCTTTTTTTCTGCGCTCATACACCTGTGGAAGCTTTATGTGGGTAAGCGTTTCGTTAAAGTATATTTATATATTTTCATAATGCTTATAAATTTATGCTATTAAGATCCCGTAAGATTGTTAGAATGTCAGGTCCAATTTTAGATATTGATGTTCCTGTTTGGGATGGAGATAGTGAACTATTCTTTATGCGCGTAGACTCCGCTTTCTCCCCGTTTCCTGATTATGACAGTCATCAAAAACTGTCAAAGGTTTTTGCTAAACTACCTTCTGAATTGCAGCGACGGATTTATCCTAAGCTTGAGGCCATTAGGAAGCTACCTAATCCCATTTTGGGCCTACAAAACGAGGTAGAATCCTTGCTTGGGCCCACAGAAACTGAGCAGATAATAAACAAATATGCGCAGTTAGACATGCCAAATCTTGGCCCCATCGAAATACTGAGGGAATTACGGAAACGTTGGTATAAAACCAACATTTCTGACCATGAGGCTAAGGTTGTTTTTATTAACAATCTTCCCCAAACATTAAAACTCTTTGCCAGACAGCTCCCCAACACTCTCTCTATAGATGACTTATCTGAGAGATGTGAGTTAGAATATAGGGTTTTGGAACCCAAAGTGAATCCATCATCCTTTTCTTCACCCCCGCAAGATGATAGACTCTCCTCTTTAGAGAGAACAGTGGCGAACATGGCCAAAGTTCTAGAAGGATTGGCCATTACCCAATCCGAGTTAAATCAAGTGAATGCTCGACCAAAAATTCGTTTCCAAGTCAAATAATAATGGTAGGCGGCGATCGAGATCTCCGCAATCCTTCAATAAGTATGCCCCAAAGAACTGGTGTTATAACCACCAGAAGTTTTTTATGCTTGCCAAGTTTGTCTTTGTCGTTCCGAAGAATTTCCGAGTGAGTGCCAATTTCCACAGCTGACGGAAAGGACAACAGACCGCAGGCACAAGGGTGCATCAGTATCGGGAAACGTCTGGCGCAGGAAGTAGAAGACCGTACTTTCTGCACATCAACGGCATCAACGGCGCTACAGGGAAGAAGCCAACTACAATCCGACATCCCTGTCGACTCTTTTCGTCCACGCCGAATTTTTCACATAGAGAACCAAACAGACAATGCCGGTCGCAATCACCAGCCTACTTGTTTGCATGACCCGGCCAAACAGCCAAACGAACTTCTGCACCTTCTTGATTTCAAAACTGGCGAAGAGTTCATCGTAGACACAGGTGCGGCAGTCTCAGTTCTCAAAGGTGATTCAATGGCCGAGATGTCGCTAGGCGTTCTTCTCGCAACAGCTACAGGCGAGCCCATACCAACTTATGGCTGCCAATACCGCACACTCAACATAGGTCTACGACGTGAATTTTCCCACAACTTCATCATTGCCAAGGTCTCACATAATATAATAGGCCTTGATTTCCTTCTAAAATTTCGGCTCATTGTTGATCTTGCCAATCAAAAGATCATCGACCCCTCCACCGGACTTGAGCAAAGTTTTTGGACACTTGCCTCCGAGCGTTTGGAGTTACAGGTCATTCAGCCAACCCCAGTGCATCATTCAGCAGAGATATCTGCAGCTCTTTAAATATACAAATCGCTTTTCGATCTTAACAAGTCAGAGCTACGAGTCTCCAACACGATGCATCATATCGTCACAGAAGGACAACCTATTGCAGTCAAGAAGCGACCATTGGCTCCTGCTAAGCTGAAAGCTGCCCAAGAAGAATTCTCAAGACTTCTGGAAGAGGGAATTATCAGACCATCGAAAAGTTCATGGGCGTCACCACTGCACTTAGTCTCTAAATCAAACGGATCGTGCAGAGCCTGTGGAGACTACCGTAAGCTAAATTCAGTGACAAAATCTGATGCATATCCTATTCCAAATATCAACACATTACTTGAAAAACTCAACGGCAGCAATTTCTTCTCAGTGATTGACCTCAGACAAGCGTACCATCACATCCCGGTAGCACCAGAGGATATCGAGAAAACTGCAGTCATCACTCCATTTGGCCTTTTGAATATCTTTACATGCCTTTTGGACTTAAGTGTGCTACTCAGACATTTCAAAGATTCATGGACAACATACTTCGCGACGACTCTGCTTATTGTATGTCATATCTCGATGACATTATGGTATTCAGTCCAGATCTAGAATCTCATGCGAAGCATCTACGAAATGTCCTCTCACGCTTATCCAACCACGGACTCAAGATCAACTGTGACAAGACGCAGATTGCAACTACATCCGTGGACTTCTTAGGGCATCGTGTCACGGCCCATGGTATTCAACCATTGCCGTCGAAGACGAACTCAATCAAGAATATCAAGTCACCAAGGACTGTTAGCGAGTTGCAGAAAATCCTGGGAGCACTAAACTATTATCGCAAGTTCCTTCCAGGCCTTTCAAAACAACTTTATCCTTTGTGCAGGCACCTGCGGAACCGAAAAGGACTTAGCAAGAATTCCATCATTGCTTGGTCATCCGAAGACGAGGAATTACTTCGACTTGCCATCAACTCGTTAGCAAATGCCACAATGCTAACGCATCCAGATTTTGAAAAGCCATTTCTACTCACGACAGATGCTTCTGAATTCGCTATTGGAGCCACTTTGGAACAAGAGATCGACGGAGTTCGGAAGCCTATCAGTTTCTACTCGCGTACTCTCCAACCAGTAGAAACGAGGTACGACACTTTCGGCCGAGAACTTCTCGCCATCCACGACGCAGTGCGCCATTTTATCAGCATCATTGGCAGTAGCAGATTTGTTGTTTTCACAGATCATGCACCACTAGTTAGCGCACTTCGAAACGCAACTTCATCTATCGCCAAGTACCCTGCCAGAGTGGAAAGACAGCTTTCTCGTCTAAGCGAATGGCAATTTGACGTCTTTCACGTCAAGGACAAACAGAACTTCATTGCAGATGCCCTGTCCAGGCCAGACGTCTCTCTACAACCACCTTCGTCGTCACCATTCACTGTCAACTCCGTGGCACTCAGTGAACCTGCACTAACGCCAACTCTCCTGCGAACTGAACAACGCGGTGACATTCACATTCAAAGATCAATAGCCCGTCACCCAACCAAGTTCATATGCCGTATGTGGGAAGGCTTACCAATTGTTTACTTCACGGGTACGCAGCCCAACAAGCCAGTTCTGCCGACCAGCCTTCAGAGAAAAGTTTTCGATTCAATTCACTCAATTTCTCACCCAGGAAGCCAAGCGACTGTCCGACTTCTTACAGATCGTTTTTGGGGTCACAGACTTAGGCAGAATGTTAAACGACGGGTCTCCGAATGTGCTATTTGTCAGAAAAATCAGATCACACGACACAATCGTTCTAAGTTGCAACAATTTCGATCTACTTCTCGCCTAGCCATCGTCCACATCGACATAGTTCATCTGACAAAGGTTCAAGGTTTCAGCTACCTTCTAACTATGATCGATAGATTTACACGGTGGCCTGCGGCATTACCTCTTGGCACCATTTCTGCAGACGAAGTAACTAACGGTTTTATCTCTGCATGGATATCCAATTATGGTGTTCCCAATGAGGTCATCACGGACAGAGGCACTTGCTTCTCATCTGATCGTTTCAAAACCACCTTGCGGTACATGGGATGCATCTTACGCCAGACGACTGCCTACCATCCCCAAGCTAATGGCATGGTAGAGAGAATGCATAGGGAACTCAAAGCAGCTTTAGCATCCTCGTCCATTAATGGCAACTGGGTCGATGCACTACCTTTAGTTCTGCTGGCCATGCGTTCTCGTACTCGTGAATCCATTAAAACGTCTGCGTCACAACTCTTGTATGGCATGGATCTACGCCTGCCTAGTCAGCTCCCACGTCTACTACCGGCACAAGATGACCCACAAGACGAAGCTACCCGCCTTCGACTTCATTTCGGTAACATGTCTGAACAGCAGCCGAGACACACGCCTCGTCCAGTCTTCGTTCACCCACAGCTCCACAGCTGCAAGAGAGTACTCGTTCGCAACAATAATGCTGTTGCACCACTACAACCAAAGTATCGCGGTCCTTACCCGATTTTGCTCAGACAACCAAAATACTTCATTATTATGCAAGGCGCTACACCGACATCAGTAAGCATAGACAGATTGAAACCGTTTATCGAACCACCTGATCCTGAGAGCGTTCAACCTTCTACACACGTCTCAGGCTCCGTCTGCCCACAATCTCAATATCCTGCTTTGTATAACGCGTAATTGATTTTTTTAAACATTAACATTAACTATCAAAATTTTTTTAACCTTACGTTATTTTTCGTATTTGTCTCACGTGGCATAACCAGCTGTTCTTAGCTAACAATTGTGTAGCATTTTTGAACAGTTCTTTGGTATTATGCCATCTCTGAGGCAATGTTCGTGTACATATTTTTATGCAGTTACCTTTGATTTTAATGTATATATTTTTACATTATAATGTATTTCTCACACATGACATTACACTGCCTATTTTGGTATGACCAGCTACTTAGAGCTAACGCTGTCGTGTAGCAACACTAAGTAGTGATCAGCTTTATATCATGGTACAGGCCACTGTCAATGCATATCTTAACTTCATCAATTGCACAAAGACCACTCTACAAATGTCATGACCACAACGTCGAGCACTCTAGCTCCTTTGGTCGTATACAAACACATTGACAACGATCCAACCTGCTTAGGTTTTAACTTAAACCTGGCAAATTCAGAGGCGATTTACCTCGAAATCTTCACGCTGCGGCTCCGAAAACTTGCACTGCTCTATTTTGCCTCACGTGCTATGACCGTCCACTAGAGCTAACAATTTGTGTAGCAATTCCTAGTGGTTACCTGGCATCATATCATTGTTGAAGCAACCAACAAGCATATTTAAGCCCAGCACTTATGGTTCATCATATTTTTCGAACTCTGTCATGCATTTCTTATCTAGCCTCGCAGAGAGGTATTTTTATCCTTTTTTTCAGAGAGGAAAGTGTTGTAACGACACAAATTAATGGCCGACATATTGCGTAAATTAAATTCAATTTTATTTACGTTGCATCAATGAGAAAAAAGCGAAACTTGCCGTTTAACCAATAGTGTGCAAGTAGGCATGGCATGCTATTTAAGCACGGCAATTTACCATGCAAGTCAGTTGTGGCATTTGCATTCTGCCTTGCGTCACGCGTGTGCGTTCTGTCGGCTGTCAATACCTACGCTGGTGATTTGATAGTTTCACCAACAATTGGCTACATCCGTGACTCATCTTGTTGCGGTATAACCAGCGAGACGAGCCAATTAATTGCAGAACCTGAACGACGTTATCCACATCGTGATTACAACACTACAATAAGAGCGACAACAACCAGAGTCCACCCAAGGCTCTAGGACATCTTCACACTCTGAATAATTCAGGAGAACGCATTACCAGGCCCTCTTAAGGGCCCCCTATCAGTAACAAATCTCTATTCAGAGCACCTTAACCGAGTTTGTAACGTCGTACGGCATTTAATTGAACCGGGGCGTTTACACAATATTGTATTTTTTGAAAAAATAATTGTAAATTTTTTTGGATGATCTTTTATTCATATTGTCGAAATTTTTTACTTGTCTTGTCGAAGGGAAAAAGAGAGTTTTATATAAGTTGCTGAATTGCACAAGCGGAAAACTGCGTGGTTCAATCTCCGATATCTTTGCTAATAAATTATTGTATGCAACTTTTATCAATCGTTCTTATTACGCATTATTCAAAAAGATCTCAAATTTTATTCAGGTAATTGACGTGGATATTTGTTTCAAGGTCACCACCGTATCATTCTGTAATCTGTGGATATCAGCGTATCCTGGTAAGGTTAATTAATATAATATATAAATTGCAAGTAATTTAATAATATTATGGCTGGTTTATGAAATCTTGAGGATACAGAGCAGTTAGCAAGTGGACTTAAGGATTGTAGTCTAAAAGATAGTTCAGAGGAACTTTAGTTTTCCAAATCAGATGATCATTCAGCATATATGGATTTTCCGGGCCTGGCATCACAGAGACTCTGTTATGGTGGTGACCAAAGGGCCTCTACAAAAAATGGCGACCGCGCCAGGATTCTCTATGCGGAAAGATATGATGTAGATGATCGTTTTTGCCGCATTTCTATGGATAGCAATGTCAAGCTCACCATGTACAGATCAGCCAACCATTCTGAATGGGTCAAAGAAGCAAAATTTTATTTTAAACTAAAACGGATGACCAACCCTATATAAAGGTTTGTCTCGGCCTGGTAGTGCGTATCTGAGCCGATAAAAAAGAATCTATTTAGACTCAGGAAATTTGTTACTGAGAACAAACCAGAAAATGCTTTTGAGCTTCTAGTCGAAGAACTCCATGGACGATATCAACCCGAGAGGATTGAACGGATGACTGACTTATTACGTCAGGAAAAGATGGGAAATCTACTTCCATCTGAATTTTATGACAGACTTATTTCAAAATCCATCGGGCTTGATATATCTGAGGAAGTTATAAATAGTATATTTGTAGCAGAATTGCCTGCTAGACTAAGAGCCACCTTGGATGTATATGATACATTGGAACTAGAGTGGCCAAAGAAGCTCAAAGGGTTGGACAAAGTGTATCGTCAGAAGGAACCTAAGGTGTATGCAGTAACCGCAGATTCACGCCTGGAGCAGCAACTCAGACATCTCTCAGAGAGACTCCTGACCATAGAGAATGAATTAAGTACCCTCCGCAGGGATGTGGGTTGGATAAAAAACAATAAGGAAAGTTCCAACAGAGGTAGAGTAAAATTTCGGAGTCAAGGTTCAGATTCCAAGCATCGGAGAGGCAAATCGCGTGAGGGTGTACAAGGACCACGCGAGTGGTGCATTTCGCATCGTAAATACGCCGAGTTTGGAAAATGTCAGGAGGGGGGATGTACGTTTCCAAAGTTGGGTGGTCCCCGATGGAAAGGAAATAGTCTTCCTGTAGCCTGGTCTAAGCTGCCGGAAACTTAATGAAGCCCCCACTAGTAGGAGCCGTAGAGAGGGTTGCGCATGCAAGGCTCCAAGGTATGCATATTCGAGGCATACTAAAATCTTCGAAGTTAGGTTCGGAAGCTTAAATGGAAGAAATGTGCGGTAATACAGTCCGTAAATCTGTTACATTTCGGCTGGAAGGTAATCTTAAAGAGGTTGCTGGTTATAGCAAAAATAAGTTCGTTATAACAGATGAACTTAACGGGTTAACCTTCTTAATAGACACGGGTGCAGAGGTGAGCATAGTTTGATCCGATGTGGTGGAAATAGATAGCCCCACAATCGATTATCAACTATGGGCTGCTAATGGAAGTCCAATTGAGGTTAAGGGAGTTAAAGAATTGTCAGTGACATTGGGGCAGAAATCTCCATTTACGTGGAATTTTCTGGTCGTTGATATAAAGGATAACATCATTGGGATAGACTTTTTGATCCAGTTTAATCTCGTTTTAGATCCCAAATCTAGGACCATTGGACAAAGCACTGGGATAGTGAATTATACTGAAACTGGGACATCAGTAGTTAGGTCAATGAGACTACCCAGACCCGTCTTCGCCGATGACTTTGTGGATGTCATCGAGAAACATCTGGCCGTGTTTCTGCCATTCAATGCTAAACGCAAGGGTTTAAATACAGACATAGAACACCATATCGAATTGGTGGAACCCCTACCTTGCTCGCCGAAGGCTCAGCCGTTAGCACAACTTAAGCAGCAGGTTGCTATTGAAGAATTTAAGAGGTTGAGAGGAGAAGGAATTTGTAGGCGTTCAAATTCCAACTTTGCATCTCCAATAGTGGTTGTTCCCAAACCTGAACCAGGTCAATGGAGGGTTTGTGGTAACTATCGTCTATTGAATTCGGTAACGAAAGGCGATTCGTATCCTCTACCGAACCAGAGTACTTTGCTCAGGGATATAATGGGGTATGAGGTATATACAACGTTAGATCTGCAGAAGGCGTACTATCAAGTACCTATGGAGGCAGAATCTATACCGCTCACAGCAGTGCGATTCCCTGGAGGAGGATCGCATGAATTCTTATGTATGCCTTTTGGGTTGAAGAATGCAAGTCAGACATTCCAGCGTCTGACGGAGGAAGTTCTTCAAGACTGTCCATTTGCTAGAGTGTATATAGATGACATCATTATATATAGTCAATCTAGGGAGGAACACCGGGAGCACTTGGACGTCGTTTTGTCTAAGCTGGAACATTATGGATTGGTAGTGAAACCAGAAAAGAGCAGGATTGGTTGCTCTACCGTAAAATATCTTGGACACACCATTTCCAAGGATGGAATCAAGCCCTTGGAAGACAAGGTACAAGCAATCAAGGATGTGCCAGAACCCAGAACTGTACGCCAGTTGCGTAGATTTTTGGGCATGATTAGCTACTATCGTCGTTTCATACCAGGTTTAGCTGGAATTTTGGGGTCGCTAACTCGACATTTAGTTCGTGAACGGAGCACGATCAAGAAGTCCTGGCCTATTAATTTTAGCCAAGACGACAAGGAAAAATTCCAGAGGGCCAAAGATCTGTTAAGCCAAATAACCACATTAGCACCTGTGGATTGGACTAAGCCGTTTGAGCTGGTCACAGATGCTTCTGATGTAGCCATAGGAGCAGTGTTACATCAACGGGATAATGGTATAGTCAAGCCGATTGGATTCTATAGTCGGAAACTCCAAGATCGCGAGAAGCGATATGACACGCTTGGAAAGGATTTACTAGCAGTTTATTCTGCAGTGTTGCATTTTGAGCACTACCTAGATGGACATCAGTTTATGATATTAACTGATCATAAACCGTTGTTGAGTATCCTTGGGAAAGCGAATAGGCTAAATTATTCTCGGCGGGTGAATTCACAAATAACCCGACTCGCAGAATTTGATTTTACCATTAGTCATATCTCAGGAAAAGAGAATGTGGTGGCAGATACTCTCAGTAGACCAGACGTATCAGATGAAGATATGATTCGTTCAGAGTCACTCGTATGCTCTGTTGTATCTTCTAATGATTTTGTCCAGCAATTGATGGAAGCACAAGGTCTTGATCCTTTAGTAGCTGTGTTGGCAAAGAATCCTACATATACACGCAGGAAGATTGGAGATAAGTGGTTATTATGTGAAATCTCCAGGAGCCAACCTAGACCTTATGTACCGTTAGAATTAAGGTATAAGGTAATTCAACAGCTACATGAATTCAGTCATCCTTCCATTAAGGCAACTATCAGGATGGTCACTGATAGATATGTATGGCCAAAGATGTCGAAAGACATAAGAGCCTGGGTAAGGACATGTGCCCGGTGTCAAACTTGTAAAGTTTGGCGTCATACCAAAACTGAAATTAAAACGATTGGTATACCAGCGGGTCGTTTCATGCATGTTCATATTGATATAGTAGAAATGCCTGAGATTTCTAGCCAAAAGTATTTACTCACGATGGTTGATCGTTTCAGTCGTCAGTTTGAGGTAGCAATCCTGAAGGACATGACAGCTCAAGAAGTCTTACTTATGTTCTTGCATAATTGGGTGTCGCGATATGGTGTACCGGTAAGGGTAACTACTGATCGTGGTAGTCAGTTTATGTCTGAACTGTTTATCAGATCATTGAATACAATGGGGATAGAAGTAAGACACACATGTGCTTATAATCCCAGAGCTAATGGGATGGTTGAGAGACTGCACAGGGAGCTGAAGGCTGCATTACGCTGCACCGGTGGATCCAGTTGGATACATGATTTGCCCATAGTTTTGTTGGCAATGCGAAACAGATACAGAGCACAGTTAGGAATATCCATAGCAGAACATGTTTATGGAGAGCCACTGAGGTTACCTGGAGATATTCAAATAGAAGCTTCAAGTTGTCTTGATTGGGCCTCTAGTTCAGTAGATTGGTTTGTTGGAGCATTGAGAGATAAAATGAGTCGTTTAGCTCCAACCAAAACTAGGAGTCAAAAGTCTAAATTCTATGTATCTTCAGATTTAAAGCTGACATCTCATGCATATATAACTAACGAGAACAGACAGAATTGACTGACTCCGTTCTATAAGGGGCCATTTAAAGTCAATCAAATGACTGATAAAAATGCATTTATAGAAGTAAATGGCACAGTAGAGTGTGTAGCACTGGATCGCTGCATTCAACAGTTTATATGGACAGAGGACGAGACTCGGGAACAGTATCCATCGAAGTATCCAGAAGCTGAGGAGAGATGTGACTCGGAAATGTGTGAGAAAAAGGAAGAGTCAAACAAATATGGAAAAGAAGTAAAGATTAAAACCAAGACAACTGAGAATAAAGAACAATGCAATAATAAAATAAAATCTAGTGAAGTACCACCACAACTTGTTGAAACTCGTTCTGGAAGAACCATTAAGAAACCGAAGAATGAGGACTATATCATGTATGGTTAATCATCTTAAACATGAAGGTGTATGTGGAGGTTAATTTAATTATTGGACAACAATTAACTCCTCATATAAAAATAAATCAAGTTTTATTTTTGGACATTTGATGTTATCGCTGGTTTCGTAAAACAATATTGTATTTTTTTCAAATATTGTAAATTGTTTGGAAGTTCTTTTGCTCATATTGTCGAGGATTTTGACTTGTCTTGTCGAAACTTTAGAAGAGAGTTTTATCTGAGTTGCTGGATTGCACAAGCGGAACACTGCGTGTTTCCATCTACGATATCTTTGCTAATAAATTATTGTAATCCACTCATCTATTGTTCTGATTATTTATCAAAGAGCAAAATCTCAAATTTGCTTCAGGTAATTGACGTGGTTATTTGTGTTCAAGGTCACCACCGTCTTGCTCTACAATCTGTGAATATCAGCGTATCCTGGTAAGCTTAATTAATATAGTATATAAATTGCAAATAATTTAATAATATTATGGCTGGTTTATTAAATATTGTGGATACAGAGCAGATAGCAGGT
>JAQBSW010011347.1:0-20424 GCA_029291075.1 Eudiplozoon nipponicum | reverse complement strand
AAGCAAAATGCGGTCAAATCCGAAACGAAAATGACAGCACTGAGACAACATATACACCTTTTAGATATAGAGGAAACAGACATCAAGTAGATGTTGTGTAGCATAATTTAAACATGGAGAATAAATCCAGCCAGGTTCTTAAAATTGTGCTTTACCATCTCTGTCATCATGAACAATGCTAACAAGCGTCAGTTATTATATGCTGTTTCATTGCTGACAATGATGATGACAAACAAAATCTCAATAAAGCAAGAAGGAATGGGAAGAGCGAACCCAATAAAAGAGAACTCACTTTCAAATGCACACTAGAACGCCACTTCTGGCCGTAAAGAAGTACAACGAATGTATTTCTGTATAACGTAAACATTACAAAGTAGCAAGTTACCTCCATAGCGACTAGAAGACTGTAAAATTCAGTATGAACTAAAGGTGAAATCATATGTACATATGCGATTCGAGTTTACTAGTGACTCTTCAGTAGGAGCAAACGCTACGTTGCAAACTAAATAAATGTAAGACAATTAGACACCACAATCGTATATGCGTAAATGTATTTGTTTAGATTAGAGGTAAATTCGTATAAGGTTTAGCTATGTCAATTTAATGTCAATTCGGAAAAAATATGTACTAACCTGTTAGATAGTACCAACACCTTTAGTTTGGAGATTGGCTTAACTTTATCAAAACTGAGAATGTCGGTCATTCTGAACATCCACTACTTCGGCAAACCCGTATACTAAATTGTCACTGGGTACGCCTTACCTTATAGAGGAATGCATATAGGTTAGTTCTCCGAAACGAAGATGAAGTACCGAATCGACTTGTTTAATTGGGCAATAGAGCTCAAAGTCATTTACAAATGCGACCTGCAAATAGCGGGATCAAGTCAGTCTTACGGGAATCGTATTGTCAAGGAAGCTGTATTGTTGATGTTGCCTTGCCCTCTGCTGACTTTCCCATAATGGTGTTGTGTAAAAATTTAGTTTTCCTCACTTCCGTGAGTTATCGTGATAAATATACTCATAGTAACTAGGAGGTCTTTCTCTCTCTCTCTAGTTATATATACACATATCCATTCTTACAGTGAAACTAGTAAATTTCGTATTTTGTATGGCTGTGGATGATGATGATGATGATGATGGAACCGTTATAATTAACCTTGCCGGAACGAGTGAGGATCAGGAATAGCTTTCTTCAGAAAATAATTATTTTTCAGGCGATTCTGAAGATACCTGTCATCGTTTTCCATACTAACATTCACAAGCTCAGGGGAAAGTAAGGAGGAAACCGATGCTGACTCCTCCGTACTGGACAATCATTCACGTTCTTATACATGCGGTGGACATGTCCAGTAGGAATCCTGCGGCTGTTAGATGATTAAGCGCCAGCTTTTTCTGAAGACCACTTTACGAGAGAAAGATATTCTTTGACGCACTAAAACAGCGCCCGAAACCACACGAAAAACACAATCAAAGTACTCGACCTCTAAGTTCAATGGCGATAAAGATAATTTACCAAGCCAATCACAAAAAGTATTGATTTTTAGTAAAAAATAAATCCAATCAAAGAAGCAAACCTATTAGGAATGAAATTTAAATTAACGCGCCAGCTAGACATTGATAATGTATAAATTATTTTAATCGAATGAACAACTTCATGTAATATAATTTTGTAAATATTATTTACTTTATTTGGTTCTTGTGTGTTCTAGTGTTGTTATCTTAGGTCTTCAATTACCAACGACAACAAATATCAATAATTTTAGCTCAAATTTGGTAAAGCTTATTAATGCGACATATGTTAACATAAGTTAGTTCAATGTATTTTGGTTTACCATGCGGACAGACAGACAAGAATGCACAGAAATGCATCAACATGTCAGAACTGCTGCCTCACAGCCGCATAATTATGGCATTCACAGATATGCATGGAATTTAAAGGAATACTGGTTCACTAAATCAATGTCATAGCGAAAAAACAAGAGCCGAAAATATACAGCTTTGGGAAACCTTTGATTCACTAAGTAGATAAATGAAGCGACGATGGAAGAGTGGTTTATTTAATAAGCCAACGGCAGTTGCTCCTTAACAATTGCTAATACAAAATCAAACAAGACTATCCATCCCTCTTACAAAATAGTCCCAACTTTGAAATGAAGAACAGAAACTCATGCTTTTCTACATTCGATAAAGTCAGGTTTAGGCTAGAAATTTACAATCCAAATTTCATGATAAATTGATGCGTGTTTACAATAAGCATAATTTAGTAACTTATAACAGTCGAAAACAAAACAATAAACAGGATAAATATGTTAGATTTTGCAACGCTTGCAAACAAAATTTCATTCCGACAATGTACAAAGCGTAAGTTGCAATAGAAGCAATGGACAGAGTAATGTATGGATAAACAAAATTAATTATTAAAGAAAGTTGTCATTTACATATCACTGTCAGGAAACAATACTAATATCAATCGATCGATAGACAGGGCAATGCGCGCATTTTGCGTTCGATACGTGTTTATCTATTACATATTGCGCGAAATCTTCCCAGAATGAAAAAAGTCTTCAAGACGAACAACTTTGAATTTGTGCAAGCATGCGTTCATTTATATACATAAGTGTAACACAATTCTTCACTACTTTACCAATACAAAGTTGTTAAACATATTAAATGGAGGGTGAACTAAAAAATTAATTAAGAAACATAATTCAGCAGAATTTTGCAGCTAATAGGGGCGAACAAATGCATTAATAAAGCGCACAATATAATAAAAATGGAGACCACCCTGCAACCATGTATCTAATAGCTACAACAAGCCAAGCCTCTTCGCCTGACACTGTGAACCACAATTTTTTTGCATAGCTTCGTCTATCGTTATTCCTTATTCACATATAGATGATACTAGAAAACGTAATAAATTGGCCAAAATCGAGAAAATTAGCTTCATAGTTTCAAGACGCTGGTCCAACTGATTTTTGGATCGCGCTAACCTGTGGAAATGCTTCAGTATATACGGTTTTCTTTCGTGAGTAATACATCTGCACTTCCAGTTTCACAAAAAATCGATTATCCCCATTTCCAAGTATGCATCAAGTTCGTCTTCGTGGTGGCTGGATGCTGATTCGTCCCCTCCCCCCGTAGGCTTCAATATCATTCGAACTAACCACTGGAGATGCGGCACGATCTAATCTTCGTTGACTGGCAACGTTTTAGTACAATTTTTCAGTCCCATCATAAGGGTTCTAATCGCACACACAAAACAATACTCAGAATAACAGATTTAAGCAAATGTGGTAACTTCGTTTCAAAACAGATCTATTTATATTTTAATTTTTGACTCACCAATGCTTTGAAACAAAGAAGGGCCTCAGTAACTAAAACTCCATATACATATGCCTAGAGTACATGAAAACACTCGACAACCATATATATATATATATATATATATATATATATATATATATATATATATATATATATATATATATATATATATATATTACAGGTAATTTTAACGACAAACTAGATGAAGGTTGCGCGGGTAATGGAGCTGTAGTAAGATGGTTATTGACTGAAATTAACAGTGATTATGGCATAAGGATTATTATCCTTGCCCTTTATCTTAGTATTGTCTCCATTCACTAAACAGTCTAACAACCAAAACTATATCGTGTTACAAGTCATAGGAAAATAAATTATGCATATGGGACGTTACTCGTCATCAAATTTCGATCTTTTAAATTCTAGTAATCAGATAAATAATTTTGACTAACTATACATGAGAGCGTTACACATGTGTCTGAATAGTTCAATCAATGAATTTTCTACCTTTTTGAATGAGCCTGATTTATCTCCCGAACATTGAACCAGAGAACATTTTTTCTCTTTCTCTATTAACACAAGGGCTAATCAACATGCATTAGAAGGGTGGAACGAAAATTCAAAGCGTAATAGTCTCCTCCTTCTATGCTAAGACGCAACGATTTCTCAGTGGTTATTCTGTCAAAACTCGCCAGCATTTCAGTCTCATAAATACGACATTGCGAACCGCGTCGATACAGATCAAGTGACCCGCTCGAACTACCACCGGGACTGATATCAAAATTCCATTTTATATGACGTTGGAAAGACTTTTCGTCTCATGAGCTTTAGTCTTTTCTATGAAGTGATACATTATAGACCGAAAGAAAACTATGTTGGCGAATCTGCTTTGCACTGAGTTTCACGTGGCCAAGATTACTTATCGTGATAATGTCAATATATCGACGTTGTGGTCATTATTAATATAATACTTTTACAATTTATCTAATTATAATCCATTGAACTGTATTCGGACTAGCAAAGATCCTACGGGACATTTTGCGATTGGCTGAAGTGTTTTAAAAGCATGCATCATTGACCACAACTTGTCCAATTATTCCGTCGATGAAGCCGTTGCTGGGATTTTGCCGGTATTTGATGTGACTGCAAATATGCGAACGACGCTGCTCTTTAAACGGGAAAAGAACACAAAGATTTAAGAGATAAAAACTGCCCTCCGAAACTGCCAATCTAGTACACTTTAAAACTACAAGCCTTAAAAACACACGTTAAAACAGATTTTGGTTCAAAGCCTAAAATCGTACCTAGGGCAGTCTATCTGAATCGCCACATAAAATCCAGCATAAAGGCTTCGGCCGAGATTTTAAAACGCCAACGCCTAGCTGCAGCTACTGTTAAATTAAACCATTCCAATTTCAAGGTAAGTATGCTGTTAATCATCCCATACGACGCTATAACATGGAAACTGATCGACCATAGCTGCCAAAACATGGACAACTTTCATAATTAGGCACTGTTTGTTGCGGAGAACTAATAAATATGTCTTTGTGTATTAGATGTTGCGCACAAAGTAAAAAATTAGTTTAAATAGAACCAGAAGGATGAACCAAAGTACGCATGAACAGAAGGTTTAATTTCATGTGCACATACATTTCGTGCTAACTGGCGACTCATTTTCAGAAGCCAGTATGATGACCTATGCGCACTGTATATATCGGTGAAGAATGTGGGACAACTGGACGGAACAATCTTCTATAAAGTTAGCTCCCCTACTGAATGTTTAAACACTCATATTCCTCACCCAAATATATAGTTGGTACAGGGCGTAATACCCGCGCCTACTGACAAGTCGCCAGTAGCCACGAAACGACTGCGCACATGAGATTATACTTTCAGTTCATGCTGACTTTGGTATATCCGTCTGGTTCTATTTGATCAAATTTGTTACTAGGCGCGCAGCATCTAACACATAACTTTCATGATTGACGCATTTGTTTGATTCAACCTGGGTAATTCTCTACTGCGTGGCAGAATTTCTTAATCATGAATAAACATAAAGTTTCATTATCATCGAATTTAGTTAAGGTACACAGATTGAAAACGCTGGTCACATGCCCCTGCTATGTCACTGAGGCAACTATAGTCAAATATCTTGAATAAAAAACAACTGGAATCAAAACCATGTTAGTTAAAACACAGATTTGGTAATTTAATTAATCCAGTTTCGTAATTTTCTCACTCTTTAAAACAACCATAATGAAATATATTACAGTTAAATACTGTTTTTTGCGAAAAACTAATATATATGCAAGTATGTATTAGGTTTTGCGAACCATAATGAAAGTCTGGAACCGCAAAACACACAAATCAGCAATCTCCCAACCATATACATATACAATGTCGACGGCTGGATCACGCTGCAGCGTAGCCTCACTAATTAAAATAAATTGAAATTAGCACCAATCTAAGAAAACCCAGCCGAAAACAAGCTAAAGTAAAAAGGCCTGATTAATTCTGCTTTTATGCATTGGTTCTTTTGAAAACTACCGCACAGGAGACAAATATTCCTTTGTGTATACAAAAAATTAAGCAATAGAGATTGAGCTGAGTTTACAAACGCGCAGTGCTGCAAAAGAAACGCGCATAATGTGTCTTAAACAAATAAAAACAACTGATTATAGCAATGTCTATATGACAAAAATAATGATCACGCGAATAGTTTGTGTCAAGTTACAAAAATAGCTTGCTCGTCAGGCTTTTAACTTTCCCATTATTCGAAATATATTTAATTCCGGACTTACGTTTACAATTCAAATGTTTTGAGTGGTTAAGCAATGATCAGCCTCAATTTCGATTTGACTATATCTAAATGAAAATATTGTGGAGAAGTCCTCACGTTTCTCTAAGCGAGTTGCGACTGGCGGTAGTTTTGTTATGTTGTTCGACGACTGGTTAAATACAATAGGATTGGTGTTTACTTCAAGCTCATAAACTTGATTTAAAGAATTGATATCATCATGTCATAATGCCCAGCCATACAAAAGTCAAGTGTCTAATGTTTCACTGCCATATAACCATAAGGAGTGGAAAAAAAGTATATAAATGAAAGCAGAAATAATATTTTAGACTTATTATTAGTGAGATTTACGAGAGAGAGAGAGAGAGGCAGAGAGAAGGAATATTATGAGTAATTTTATCAGGATAACTCACAGAAATAAGGCAAACTAAATCTCGCCACAACACCATTATGGCCAAGTTAGCATTCGGGCAAGGCAACATCAAAGATACAGCTTCCTTGCGGTGCATTGATAACAATTACTTCAATCAAGGTTGCGATATCGATATAAACACCTGACCAATTATGTATATACATTTGTTAGTATAAACTAAAAATTGTATGGTGCAAAAATGATTATAGTAATTATTATCACTGCCCACCTAACCGATGTTCGTTTAATCATATAATTCAATACTACTTCTCCATGTAGTTTGGTGTCTGTACAATAATGACAGGTTTGGGATGGTTAGTTGGAACTTAGTGGCTAAAAGAACACCATATGAGTTCCAAATAAAATAAAGGCTAATCGAGTAACATTAGTCAGAATATAACTGAAAATTGTGTGCAGTTCGGCAGGGTCGCTCAGTGGTTAGAGCACTAGATACCGAAGCAGACGTGCCCAGGTTCGAACCCACTCCGCAACAAATTCTAGACAGTAGGTGATGAGTACCCAATAAGGACGAAACCAGTCCAATGGATGAATTTCCTTTTCCATACTATACATTACTCAGTTTATACTGACAAATGTATGTACATACACAAAATATGCTTTAAACGAAACATGATGCGCGACAGAGGAAAGATTAGTTACTTGGCTCTTGTTGTACTCAACAAGGTTGTTGCGTCCACTGTCTTCAATTTTACTCAGGATATTTCGACCAACAGTGTCGTAAGCTATTTCCAACGGAAAGCACATCCTACAAAAAATCTTATTTAATGATTGTCAAATTGTTCGTTTGATGTGCTTTCCGTTAAAAAAGGCTTCCGAAACCGAAAGTCCAAATATATGGAGTAAATTTTAAGATGGTGAATTCAAATACCTTGCTGTTCGATGACTGGTTAGAAACAATGGGATTGGTGTTTATTTCATCATCGCCCACGCAATCAATGATTGTTTAATGGTATTAACTAATTGGATACAACGGCCAGGTAATATAACAAATATGACAATGAAAAGAAAATCGACGGTTATTAAAAGCTTGAATTTGTAAATGTTATTGTTCAAACCGAGCAACCAAAAAGCGCCGCGAGTGACAAAACTAAATATTGTTACGCAACTGTTAATATATGTCACATAATTTTGGTCATACTACAATAAAGCATCTTCAAATCATGCTGACTCCAATAGGAATGTGCGACCAAGTTCTATTTTACGGGCAACATAAAACTATGACCATTTTTCATAGTTATAAAGGCACAGTATCTCGAACGTTGAAGTATCGATGTCTATGATGGTGAAGAAACTATGCTAATGTGATGATTTTTACCGTGATAATGAATTTTAATGAAGCATTGACAAAACTTTCGTGTAATAGCCTAAAGAATTTTCACCGCATGGGGACATTTTGACGAGATACGAAAATATTTTCTATTCAGCTAATATTATGACAATGTAATGGCTCATAAAAATTTAATTGCATATGTACAACAACTTTTCCTTGGTGCGAAAATGATGACTCATAAGGTTTCTTTATATCAGTAATTGAAAAAAACAGTTAGAATATCAAAATATAGAATTGATACACCTATGAAGTCTACCAACATAAATAACACACGGGAAATCAATTAGAAGACTTAAAAATAGGTAGCATAATGCCGTATAACACAATCATAAGCATCTACATAAGAGTGGCCAAAATGAATGTCTTCGAGGCATTAAACTTTAGACCATAACGATTAAACACTTCCAGAATACATATAATGACCGTCGGGAACTCGTAATCGTAATTCTCTAACAGAGCAGCATCGACAGCTTGTTTGAAGCTAACAAGCCCGCCACCACCTATCTTTACACTTGGACGCTTAGTAGATATCTCTATAAATACTTTTTCGATAAACCAGTTAGAAGTAACAACACAGATATTTCGAACACCGGAGCCAATCCAAAGAGGTTTAGGCAGAAGACTACTAACAGTTAAATACTGTTTGTTGCGGAGAACTAATATATATGCAAGTATGTATTAGGTGTTGCGAACCTAGAAGACTACTAAAGCAGATAAATTACAATGAGTCGGCCGAACAAGATTGACGAAGACGTACAAATTTGACCAAGAAACTTTCACAAAACATAGTAAGAATTAAGCTGCCCATTCAGATTTTTTAAGTACTTAACGATATGCGCGTCAGAAAAACGGAGATAGCCTTACTCCCTTGGTAGAGCAACCAAAACAATTTCATAGAATCTGAGCATACACATAGCATATCTAATTACGTTTCGGAATTGCCTCTGCATGATTAAACTTAAGCCATTGTTGGTCCCAATTAGGTGGATGGCTTGTGATACTGTAGCTTAACAAAGTTACAGAACTGCAACAATATTGTATCAATTTCGTAATACGAACACTATCTCACTGATTTATTCGCATAGACCTAATAAAATAAATGTAACGAGATAAAGACAAATCAAATATCCACATAATCAAAAGAAGCAAATCACTTCTAAATAAAATATTGAAACGGTTTTCCGCACAAGGATCTAATATTTATTATCTTTATTTCGTAAGCTTAGTATTTGTGCTAACGAGAAGTGATTTATTGCGCCTGTGATAATAAGTGGCATTTAGGTCAAATTTTCGATTTTATGAATATAAATGCGATTGTTGTTGATTGCAATACCGCAGTCCTAAACTAAGAAATAGCTCAGAATATTCGCCAAGATATTGTATTTTAACATTTCTACAAAATCCCTTGAAGATAATAAAGAAAAACACTGCTTTTGACTGAATACTGTTTATCGGAGATAGTTAAATATATGCTCCCTACGGTATACATTGGGGAGGGGGGGGCGAATGTAAAGTTATGACATTTTACAGTCAACAAAATTCACTATCAGGTATAATATTAAGCAATATTTATTCCATTTTAATATAATTGCAGCACAATTTTCTAATTGTCCGCAAACAAATTCAAACTTTTACTTTCGATATTACTTTTGTGTGGCTGGAAAGGAGCAATTACATCGCATTGTCCAGAAACAAGTTACTGTATGACTGGCATTATTTAGCATTTACCAAAATATGTTTTCGATATATAATGTCTATCATTAGCACTCTTCTTTTAAATAATAGCGTCTCATTATCTGATGTGATCTCAGTATAATCATGAGTGTTTATGCAAATAAAACTTAATAATCTTCATCTTCTGTTCCCTTAACAAATTCAATGTCTATAATTTAGCATTTTTGTATGTTCCAAACATCGAACCAAAGTACTTTACAATAAAACGTAATTTTCCAGTGCTTTATTTTTTGAAGTTTGACTCCAAAATGAAATGATTAAAAAAAAAAAAAAAAAAAAAAAAAAAAAAAAAAAAAAAAAAAAAAAAAAAAAAAAAAAAAAAAAAAAAAAAAAAAAAAAAAAAAAAAAAAAAAAAAAAAGACCAGAAGGATAAACCAAAGGGCAGCATGAACGGAAAGTATAATCTCATGCACATTCGTTTCGTGCTTACTGGCGACTCATCAGTAGGAGCCGGTATTACGCCCTTTAACCACTATATATTTGGTAGAAGAATGTGGAATAATAGGACGGTACCAATACATACTTGCATATATATTAGTTCTTCTCAACAAAACAGTATTTAACTGTAATATATTGAATTGAATGATGTCATGCTTACCGCGAAATGTGATAACTGATATCGATGAAGGCCAGAGTGTATGGTTTAACTGGAGTAATAGGTGTTCGGAAATTGTTGTAATTCTCAATTTGGGTGAACTTTAGCATAAATTTATATCCATCAGGTTGGTATCATGTACTGACTCGGAAACCATAGTGTTAGTATCCGGTACTCATCGATTTCAAAAAAGGTATCAGTTACTAACACAACAGCTATAGTGTTAGTATCCTTTAGAGACTCGGTATATATATTATATAGTGTGAGTTAGCATTGAAGTCGAATTGTCGTTGACTTTAGATTATGTAAGCTTCACTATTACAGGTTTACACATTCGTCTAGGAGATTGTACCGTCCTATTATTCCACATTTTCTACCAAATATATAGTGGTTAAAGGGCGTAATACCGGCTCCTACTGATGAGTCGCCAGAAAGCACGAAACGAATGTGCATGAGATTATACTTTCCGTTCATGCTGCCTTTGGTTTATCCTTCTGGTCACAACTGAACTAATTTGTTACTAGGTTCGCAAAACCTAATACATACTTGCATATATATTAGTTCTTCGCAACAAACAGTATTTAACTGTAATTATTTAGCATTTACCAAAATATGTTTTCGATATATAATGTCTATCATTAGCACTCTTCTTTTAAATAATAGCGTCTCATTATCTGATGTGATCTCAGTATAATCATGAGTGTTTATGCAAATAAAACTTAATAATCTTCATCTTCTGTTCCCTTAACAAATTCAATGTCTATAATTTAGCATTTTTGTATGTTCCAAACATCGAACCAAAGTACTTTACAATAAAACGTAATTTTCCAGTGCTTTATTTTTGAAGTTTGACTCCAAAATGAAATGATTCTATTTCATATAAAATTCTGTTTCGAGAGCACATATTAGACTAGTGGCATAATGAAACGATAATTATATAGTATTGCGGCTAGACCACACTAACTGCCTGGTTTAATCATCATCAGCGTATTTATTTATAAATTAAACAAAAATACAATGGAGCTAAAGGCTCCATGCAACAAGGCTAAGTGTATGCAAATAGAGCATTTCGATTTTAGCAGTTTGGTCAAATCGAAATGCAGCCAGCAAGAAGTGTATAACATCGTAGATGCAACGTATATGGTGGTATTATAATTGCGTTAGACCATATATGACTGTGAATGTACACGCTTATTGATAAATATCGTCTTCAGAAGCTATAAGCAGGGGCTAAAAAATGGGCACTGTTTTGTTTTAGATGCTTCTTAATCCTAAGCAAGTTGATTTGCTTACTGTTTCGATGTGTAATCTGGTCACTTTATGGAGAAATCGCCGCTGTAATTACTGAACTGGATGGAGAAGTGCAGGAACTTAAAATCCAGTATGGATAATAGACTGTAAAGACGAGTCGGCTAAAGGATGATTGAGCAACATGTGGTGGTTAAACAGGCGTTGAACACTACGAAAGCAATCACGACAGGTCGTTCCGCAAATGTGCAAGTGTCGCTGCATTGTCTGTACCTTAGAGGAGTGCAATCGATGCGGCATCAGTTTATGTTCTGGTGAAGCCAATGCATGACAGACTCATTGCAGATTTCTGTTACGAACAAACTGAACCACAGGCACCTGATCTGGAGATGTAAACTTGAGTTAAAGACGGCTGTAATGTTTAGAAAAGTCGATGATAGATTAAAGTCGTGGAAGCTAATTATCCGGTTTTCCTTGATATCCATGTATACAGAGTAGCTACTAACTAATTCTGCATTTCGTTGGTCAATTTATATGATTCTTGAAGAAAAAAATTCTCAATAAATATACTAGTAACTACGATAATATCTTGTATAATGCAATTATCATACCACCGTGTACTTTGCGTCCACGATGTTACACGCATCTTGAAAGTTGAATTCAGACTTGAGAAGGCAACTACAATCAAAATGCTCTACGTACACTTCATCTTGTTAGGTAGATCGTTTAACTCTGTAAAAAAACTGATTTAATTAATTAATAAAATGTGATGATTAAACCAGAGATGCTCGCGTGGTCTAACTGCACTACCACATAATTATTGTTCCATTTTATTACTGGTCTAGAACGTGATAACAAATCTGAAGACAATATGAAACAGAATTGACTTATTTTTATGTAAAATCACATAAAATAAAACAATACAAAGTTGTTCTTTCTAAGCAGTTCATACAGTGAAGTGCAATGTTCGGAACAGACAAAAATGCTCAATTATAGACATTGGATGTGTTAAGAGAACAGACAAATGATAATTATTCAGTCTTATTTGCATAAGCAATAAAGATAACAGTCAGATCCTACCAGATAGTGAAACGCTATTAATTGAAAGACAAGTGTTAATGATAGACAGTATAATTCGCAAACAGATTTCCACAACTATTAACTGATAACATTCATCCATTTATTTAATATTTGATAATAAGAATTTAGTGCTCCTCTTCAACCACACAAGAGAACCATGAAAGATAATGTTTTGAATTTCTTGGCAGATAAACAAAGAATAATGCACACAGTATATTAATATGAAATGAAAAGACTGCACAAAACATGCACCTGCTAGATAATGATATTCAGCTGTACAGTAGAAACCATAAATTTAATTATCCTCGACAAACATTATTGATTAGGAAGTATTGATAATCTTACTCTTACACTAAACGATTCCGGGTTTTATCAAATTAATAATATGTTGTTATTTGTAAAAACAGCAAAATATAAAAATGCATTAAACTAGATACATAAATGGAAGCATAAGTGTAAAATAATATACACATTAAGCCACAAACAAGTTAGGTAGTTAATCTAGGCAAAGGAAATGCCAAATGCAACCTTTAAAAGATTATTACAATGAGATACTTTAGATCCTGCTCTGCTGGAAGAGAAATAATATATATGCAATTGTGTATTAGGTGTTGCGCACATATTAAAATATATGTGCAAATAGGGCCAGAAGGATATACCAAATTCAACATGAACAGAAAGTATAATGTCATGTGTGGATTTATTTCGTGTTTATAAAGGGACTCCACACTAGTATTGGATATTACACTTTATAACGACTTTACATTTGGGTGAGCAATGTGGGACGATTGAACGTTACAATTAAATGGAATATTTTCTCGATTTCTCATATAGACATCTTATCAGGAAAACTTTCCATCAACACATTTCTTAAATAATCTAATAAAGTATTTTCTTTGTCCCCAACTTGTATTATAATCGAGATAAATTTGTAGCAAAGCATTGATAAGCCAATTTAAAGAAAGAATTTTAAGTACTTTACTTAACAAAATATCAACATCTCTAAATGGTTCCATACGTTTTGTTACCTATGGCGTTTTAACCATTATCCTCTAAATAAAAAATATTCTGATGCATGCGTTCTGTCCAATTTCGTTGTAATTATACTAGTTGAAAGTTATCTTATATACAGATCTTTAAACATATATGCGGATGTCTAGAACAAGAAATAGAAGTAAAAACGGGTCAGACTAGTTTCTACACACACACACACACACACACATATATATATATATATATATATATATATATATATATATATAGTTTATCTATTATATACATTCATCACCGTTGTAGCTCATTTTAGTTTTTTGTCACGATTTATAACGGGCATCTCAGTCCATACACTTTATTAACTACAAGTTCATCAACATGAAAAAATCGAGTACCTGTAAAATTTTATTGAGATAAATTTGGTTATTTAGTCCAGATTATTAGCACTTGTCTAAAGACTTCTTGCATTAGAGGGTAATATTAATGAAAATATATCGAAACATGAGATTAAATCAAATAACAATGTCATATCCTCCCTTAATAATAATGCTTCAGTTAAAAATAAACGCAAGTATAGCAGTTTCATTAGAAAACCCCCGAATAACTATACAGAAGACATTGCTATTTCTTGTTCATAATCTACAGTCCAACTATCAGATAAGACACATGTTTAGACTACAATCAAAATCAGGAAAAAAGAGGCCTCTAATAGCAAATTTCAACACGAGATCGGATCAGATCTTCATTCACAACCTTGAATCCCTAGTTAATAGGCTTCTAAAGCTGTTGCACAAAACCATTTAAAGAAGTTAGCCCATTACCCATTATCTTTGAATGGCCAGCACATACAATTGCACTTCTTTCTCCTCAACAAGGCTAGTGTCTATTAAATGAGAAATCAGGTAAAGCACTTATACTTACAGCACACTTGCAAAACATACTGAATAATCCTTTAAATCATGTTTGCGAGCTTGAAGTAAACATCAATCCCTTTGTATTTAACCAGTCGTCGAACACATAACAAAACTACCGCCAGCCGCAACGCACTGACGCTTTTCGACCTTCCATGATCATCATCAGAGTACGACGGCAGACTGACTATCGATGATCAAACCGCATTGAATATATATGGAAATCAATGTTAGATATGCGGCTCTCACCTCCAGCAGTCTCGCATACATTAAACTTGACTGGAAATGTCAGCAGAACAATTTCTACGCAGACACGAACATTAACAGTTAGTAGCTTTCGCTAAATATACTTATGTAGGCAATACAGTTTAATAATAATTGATTGTCCGGGGTGGTTGTAATAATTCTTTAAATCAAGTTGGCGAGTTTGAAGTAAACACCAATCCCATTCTATTTAACCAGTCGTCGAACAACGTAACAAAACTACCGACGGGCGCAACGCACTGATGCGTTTCGTCCATCCATGATCATCATCAGAGTGGTGTTTACTTCAAGCTGGCGATAGTTTTGTTACGTTGTTCGACGACTGGTTAAATACAAGCTCGCAAACTTGATTTAAAGAATTGTTGCCACCACCCGAACAAGCAATTATAATTAAACTGTATTGCCTATATATGTATATGTGGCGAAAGCTGCAAACTGTTAATGTTCGTGACTGCATAGAACTCTTTTGCAGCCGATATTTTAATATCTCAAGTTCAATGTATGCGAGACTGCTATAGAGAGCCGTATATCTAACATTGATTTCCAGCATATATATTCAATGCCGTCGTACTCCGATGATGATCATGTAAGGTCGAAAAGCGTCAGTGCGTTGCGGCTGGCGGTAGTTTTGTTATGTGTTCGACGACTGGTTAAATACAATTGGATTGGTGTTTACTTCACACTCGCAAACTTTATTTCAAGAATTGTTTCCAGCACCCGCGCAATCAATTATTATTATACTGAATAATCCCCAAAAAACTACAAACACAAAATAGCCAAACAAACGAACTCATCGAATATTTATATCAATGTTTCGAGCTTGGTATAAACACCAATCCAATTACATACATTTTTCAGTATAAAATATGCACTGTATAATGTAGGAAAGCTAATTCATCCAGTTGACAGCTTTCACTCTTATTGGCTTTAACGTTAACACATTTAATGTTCGAACATCGAAACAAGTTGGACAACAGAAAGCTCTTGCACATACGTTGGACAAATTATAAATCGATATATGTTACTTATCTGAAACCAGAATTCAGGACCCTATGAGCAATACAGAGCCAGGCGCACCATACTTAAATTACGCTTCATTGGTTTCGTACCTCTGAATTGCGGAGTTTACTCAAGCCGGTAAATGGGGTGTTGGTATTGTCCATAGCTCACGAGCAGAGGCTTGCTAAACTGAATAGTTTCCTGTAAGCAGCCACCATTGTAAGGCACACTTAAACAAAAACTAGCATCAATGCAAAAATCTTAATAAACGTTTGCATTCCATTGTATCTGCATATGCTCCACCGATTGCAGCACGGACGCCAAGAGGGACGCTTCTAACTTCGAGCAAAGATCTTTACTAAGTAGGGCAAGAAGTTCAGTCATATTCTTTGTTATGTGTGACATTAATGCTCAAGTTAAGCACTTAAGTACCCCAACATTTTATTTAGGTACGAGATAAACTTTATACTCAATGCACAAAGATAATGGCGAACGACTATTTGATAGCGACGCAGAATACAGAACAAACTTATGTCACACAAACTTCAAACGTAGTGTAAAGCGTTGCGCCATATTGCGTCCTCCAGTTCCAGGACAACGGTGGACCCATATAGATCACGTAGCAATTAGTTATAGATGGCATAGTTGCATTCAGAATTTTCATTCGTTTTGGAATACTTATGTCGATTCGGACCATGCACTTCTCAGTTGAACATTTGCATTCAAGATTTCCGGAAAAATAATTAACACTAGATATCAAAAAGATGCAAGCAAACTCTAACACCAGTCTTGACGCCAAAAACATGAAGATATTTTAAAATCTAGGTTATCTGTTCTTGGTGCCGAAAATTCGAGTTTACTTTGGGCGAAGTTATATTTCACGATACAAATTGCAGGTACTACTGCATATGGCAAAGTAAGCACCTCTAGAATTAATAAATGAGTCACCGCACAATCTTTTAAGATTCTCGAAATTAGGCGCCATATTCCAGCTTGCTTGGCTTATAACAATACTCTTAGAGCTGTAAGATGTCAACTTATGCGCAGTCTAAATGTCGATCGTCAATCCTTCTTGATCAGAAAAGCCAGAAATGGAAGAAGCATTCAGATCAGCAAAAAAGTGATGTTTATTTCAGCTTACTCGCACAACAGGTCAAAATATTAAAATTTAGCGAAACTATAAATGATAATAACCATCAAATAACCGATAAAAATATGTCGTCTTGATAGGTGGGATGAATATCTTAAAGATGAATTTTCTTTGGCACGCGGGTCAGTCTTGTTCCCCGAAAGTATGCTTTAATCAACAGTGCGGAAAGTTAACCTCAAACACCCATCCCTTAAACGTCGCAAAGCTCCAGGCGTCGAATATTTGCTTCCGAGCCTATTAATGAATGGTGGCGATATAAATTCTGGAGTGTTAACTAACCTTCCCCGTACTATATTGAATGTGAAGACCGTGTCGCTTCAATGGAGTGAGTTGACCATCATTCCTATCTTCAAAAAGACAATCTTAATTTGTGCACTTCAAGAGAATATTTAAATAGAGAAGAAAAACCGGATTCCGGTCAGCACGAGATTGTATAGATAACATTTTTATCATAAAGCAAGTTCTTGGACAGCAACATTAAAATCGCAGACTCTCAATAGCCGTTTTCCCAGAGTTCAATGACGCATTTTACTCAGTCGAGTGCAATCTTCAGTTCAAAATTTGTAAATACATGCGCTCTCTACACAAGCTCTTCTGATCGCGCTAAGATCTACAACGAATTAAAACACAACTTTACTGTCAGCTATGACATTCATCAAGTCTGTCCACTTGCCTGATTTTTATTTAATTCAGTAATGTAGGCTGTTATGAATAACAGTTCAATACGTTCAGGATGCAGGTGTTGAAGTCCTTCCGAGCAGCATATTAGTAAACCTTGATTATGCAGGTGATATTGTGTTATTATACGACAATAAAAATTCTGCTCAGGCCACATTGAATTGATCGGCAGACGTTGTGCCATCTTTCGGTACAAAATTCGCATTCTCTAAATGTAAGGTACTTATACATGATCACCAAATACTCGTTGCAACTGCATGACTGCAAAATGAAGATCTGGGCGTAGTTAGCCGATTTACATGACATGGCAGCTCTAGCAATACCTAACGCAATGTCTGACGAGGCGAGTAAGAGAATCGCGAAAGCTAGAGTAACTTTCTCCAATCTTCGCCATTAACAAATAAACGTGAGTATTTCACTTTTCCTTAAAGGTCGTGCATATAATGCAATTCTCTGCAGTTTTGTTACACGCCAATGAGACATGACATTTTGGCGTTGCTGATTATAGACACTTGCATGCATTCGACCATCGGTGTTTGAGAAGCATAGCATAGATAAGCTGCAACCAACGAATAGCCAATGCTGGCATCCGTAGATGCATTTTAGGATAGGCCAACAAATACTCATCGGTAGAAATGCAAATAAGGCTCCATCAATTGCGTTGGCTTCGTCATATTTTGTACATGACATCAGTTAGATTGCCCAGTAAAGCATTATTATCTCACCCACCGCCTGTCTGGTGTAAGAAATAAAATTGGCAGACTAACGTAGCAGAAATATCTAAAGCCAACTAAATTCAAATTGGATAGAATGGGACCCAATCATCTGCCTGAATGGAGTCCATATGCGCATCATAATACCTGGTTAGAAACCCTACGCGATATGGTCAGACTTAGACTCCGTGGCAATCTGGCTGAGGATTTCTAATAGCGTAATCTTAACTTACTTTTCTTAGTTGGACAGAATTAACTGCGATGGGTGGTGGCATTTATGACGTGGTACAGTGAAAACTGCAAATCAGCTGTATTGCCGATATTGCCTTTACATAAAGCGGACTTCGCCATAATGGTGTCGTGTAGAGGTTTAGTCTTTCTCACCTCTGTATGTTATCTAGGTAAATATACTCATAATAACTAGATCCCCCTCGCATAAATCACTCTCATTGAATAATTTTTTGCCTAAATTATTATCTTTGTCAATATTATTAACCATTTTGGTTTTTTCTTGTTTTTTTTATTTTTCACTATGGTTATAATGCAGTGAAACATTAGTTGCCATCGAATTGCTGTGCACGATGATGATGATGAGGCAGAAGGAAGTTTAAAATAATAGTAGGGATAGTTACGTGAATAGAAAATTTGAACAAATTCAAAACAGCAACTTTAGCCTTTGGAAAGCTATTATCTAACATGAACACCGGTCGCGCGGGACGTGATTATAATTACCTATCTTATGGTTGACATCTTGATGTAAGCACCAGCCATATTATATATATATATATATATATATATATACATTTGTCAGTATAAAATAAAGTTTTATAACGTATATAATTCAATTCACCTAGTAGAACGGTTTCGTCATTATTGGGAACTAATCATGTACACTCCAGAATTTTCCGTGGCCGGGGATTGAACCCGGGCACCTCTACTTCAGGATATGTTGCTCTAACCACTGAGTCATTTGGACTCCACCTAAAAAAGGCTTACCAACAAACAAGTTAGTACATAACCGAAAATTTGTGTAGTGTGCAGGATAATTATTAGAGAAGAATTATGTATAGCCTATACGGAAAGACTTGTCTACAGAATAAATATAAACAAGGCCACCTAGAGCTCTATACAACAATCTCTAAATCAAATACGAAGAAACAACAGACAAACAATAATTTAAACAAGTATATATTAGGTTTTGCGAACCTAGTAACAAATTAGTTCAGTTGTGACCAGAAGGATAAACCAAAGGCAGCATGAACGGAAAGTATAATCTCATGCACATTCGTTTCAGCTTACTGGCGACTCATCAGTAGGAGCCGGTATTACGCAACAAACAGTATTTAACTGTAATAATTTAAATAATTTGATTTAACCCATCGCACAGTATAGCAAAATTACAAGCTTAGTGGTTAGAAAAATAGATTCAGAAACAGACGTGCCCAGGTTCGAAAAAGTTCTGTACAATATCTGAAGAGTTCTCGATAAGGACGATACCAGTCTACTGGATGAATTGCTTTTTCTACGTTATACAACACTTAGCTTACTGTCAAATGTATTAATCTAATGTATCTGGTGTTTAAATCAAGATCGTCACTTTGATTTAAATAAACTCGTATACTGTAAGTAACCTGTCAAGCAATACATTCTTTAGATCTAAGTTACCATAATGCAACAATTTAAATTTTTTGAACCTCGAAAAATTCGTTAAGAATTTTGTAGTCACTGGCGATATATTATACTTTAAAAAATCATTCCTAATAAGGACTATTTATTTACAAGAATTATACTTAAGTGTTTTATTATGTCCAAAACAGCAAATGACTACCATTACAATCAAATTAAAACGCTTAATCAACCTTTTTAATCAAGGTTGCGAACTTGATATAAACACCTGACCCATTAAGTATATACATTTGTCAGTATAAACTAAGTATTGTATAGTGTGGAAAAGGCAATTCATCCAGTAGACCGATTTCGTCCTTATTGGGAACTCATCACGTACTATCCAGAATTTGATGCGGTCAGGGCTTGAACCTGGGCACGTATGCTTCGGAATCTGGTGCTTTATCCACTGAGTCACCCTGCCGCAGCAAATTCTGGACAGTACGTGATGAGTTCCTAATAATGTCGAAACCAGTCTACTGGATTAATTACATTTCCTACACCATACAAT
>JAQBSW010011346.1:0-20430 GCA_029291075.1 Eudiplozoon nipponicum | reverse complement strand
CTCTTATTGTTATCATCGGATCCTGAAGGTTAACTAACTAACGAGGATAAGATGACAACGGCCAAAACTTCACTGAGGCTTTCGAAACACTTGAGGTAATAACTCAATTAAGCCATCATTGCATGAGCGGAAAGTGACGAGATTAAGGACGTTAAATAACAGCTATTTAATTCTGTTTAAACAGGCGTACACCAACGCAAAATTGACACAATTCACACATCCTGACGCGCTTTATCCTACTATGGTCACCAACATAGCAAAACGAAAAACTTAACCAGCCATCAAGTTATTAGCAACAATAAGTCAATGTTTAACTTCATTCTCCTCAAATTTTTAGCTAAGCTTATGAACCAGGGTACTATTCTATAGTTTCACAGCATATCCTATGTGTTGAAGTGCCTTAGTGTTATTAAAGAAGGAAAATATGATGTCAAGTTTTATCACTGGATGAGAAGCTGAGAATTGCTCAACCATTTTCTTTGTAGCCTACCAGATGCAAGCTGGTACGCTATCTGCTGGAGTTTCAGAAGACTCGGCAGAAGTGTAAGCGATGCTGAATGCCTTGATACATTCGTTTTCGTTTCCGGTGCGCGGAACTTAGGAATACGGGCAGCCTCGTTGAGCGGCATTTATATTGGATTATGGCAGCCAGGATATTGTGATGATATTCATTGCTTGAAACAACAGTGCACCAACAGCTCACTTACGCATCCTATGCACATAACCATAGTTTGTTCATTAGAAGGTGGTAAACATGAGGAAGATAACATGCTGCCGACTCATCTCCATTGGTTACATTACTACGCCTTGTGGAAAAAAGCCACCAGAAATTTATATAACTAGGTTAAGGCTAATGGTAAGATTTGAGAGCCTGATACCGTTATAACGCCTTCTTCCTAAAAGGGTTCGTCTACCTACAACTCCTTTTCCGTCGTAGTTTTAATCGAATTGAAAGTTTCGGTCGCCGACAATAATTAAGATGTCCGAACGCCACTAAAGACGAGACACCAAATGTGATAGCTCAAAAAACAAAGAAATCCTTTGGTAGCAGAATTCGGGAGAGTAGGCGCGTGCACGTTTATAATTCAGAAAAGTAGGTTGCCAAAGTGGTACCTAACGTTGGCCAAGAGATTTTCTTGCTCTCCAGTTAAGTAAAGCTTTCGCTAAAACACTGGATAGCAGAAATGGAGCAGCATACCTAACTTGATTACTCTTGCACCGAAGTGGATGAATTGCTATTTCTTTTTAAAAGAATAATACACATTGTGGACAGCTCATAATGAAGACAAGCAATGAGAATACTGAGCTTGTGCAGTTCGCCTATCGTAAAGGCCGACTAACTTGTGAGGCAATACCATTCAAATGCCAAACGCCAATGGATAAACTATCCCTTGGCTCCAATGATAGACAGGGGCAGTCAAAGGGCTAAATGGTTACTGTGTGTATTTTGGTAAGTGCTCAACTCCAGTATCGAAAAGCAGCATCACCAGTCGTCTTTCAAATATTTATCCATGGAACTTGTGAAATCTATCACGCCACTTTACTTATTTTATCTGAACAGAAAAGCCCATCATCATTACTCGACTACGGATTGATGGCTTTAAGTCAATAACTTTTGTATGCACTCTCCGATGATTACACCACGATATATGTCCTAATTTAGAATCGCATAAAAAGAATTCCCTGCTGAGAACCCGACTTTCAAATTAATCATCAATATCTTATTTTTGTCTGTCAACTTAACAACTCAACAGATAAGCCGATTCTTTTATGTAGGGCGCCGTTCGATACAGTGTAGAATATTTATTGATTTATTTAATCTTAATTTTCCACAGGCTATAAAAAAGATTTTTTCCATCCTCATTGTGGATGAATGATTTTTCTGAAGTCATTCCGCTGATAGACGGCCTACAATTCAAGGCTGGACAGCAACGTTCGCCTATTAGTTTAAGTAAACTTTTCACTTTTAAGACGGTCTACCTTCTAAAGCTGGTGAGCAAAATACGCAAAAAATATTCGGCTATTTAAAGCTGCCGTCTCTAATCCTGTTAATGCAAACCCTCGCGCCACGTGAAGAAATCCGAACACAGCCTTATGGCTGTGAAAACACATTTTCATGCAACTTAATAAATAAGAAAGTGTTGATATTTATTTCATGTTCACGCATTATGGATGAAAACTTAGCATCTGTTAAAGAATGACGTATCCTGCGTCAATTTATTATCAAGTGTTAGACAACAAGCACTTTAATTTTTTAAATGACATAAGGCAAAATAGAATGCGAGTGTCATTCGTTAATGATTATCTATCGAAAAATATACGGGACTGCCCTCCAAGCATACAAACTAGAATATAAATACCGATTAAGAATCCAAAGAAAACTCCATGATGTAAAATCTAATGGAAATTTGAGAAAATGAGAAATGATAAAGGCAACGTCAGAAGGTAAGATCAAAACGATTTAACGAACCAGTTCTCTAAGAACCCTAAAAATGTTACAAATTAGACAAAACACACAGGGAACATTTGCAATGAAATTCAACATAATGAAAACAGGCAATTACGAAGCTGTATTAAATGAAAAAAATTGCGAAACTGGATTAATCAAATTACCCGTTCTGTGTTTTAACTAACGCAGTAATTATTCCAGTTGTTTTCTTCTTACAAAATATTTCGACTGCCGTTATCGGCAGCCTTCTTCAGTTGATCCTCCTCGCGGTTTACGATACGAACTAATGAAGATTGTTAGTTTGTTTTATGGATGAATTGAGGATGGACTAACTCGAAGAAGGCGATAACGGCATCAATTCTTGGAAAAGAAAACTGGAATCATTACTGCGTTAGTCAAGAATGCATTATTTGTTGACAATAAAAGTAGACTAAATGCCATTGTTAATTTCTCCCAGAAGACCAAAGCGCATAAATCCACGGCGGTTTTGCGGTTCAAAATTTAATAAAATGAAAACCTCGCGACAATTATCTCAGTTTTTAATTAATAATTATTTGTTTATATTTTCAAATTTTCTATGCTAGAAAGTTCATATTAACGATTTTCTAATATGTATTTAAAAACACTAGTAAAAACTATGTTAGTCTGTGACTTCTGCATTAGCCCGCTATGTAGGGAAAACTATAAACGTGCTGAAGCACCAAAAGTATAGCCAAATGAATTATAAAGGCACAAAATTCAACACAACGGTGAAGTCCAGTCTCCAGTAATGATAAATAATTCAACAAATAACGAATAAATCATGTTAAAGAAAAATCACGAACTGCAAACTACGCGCACTAAGATCAAGCAAAAAGTCAACATACCTTGTGCTGACAGATTGCTGCACGATCGAATGGGATCATGCGTCACTTTAGCTCTACCATCCGCCGTGGGTGTCATCTCTCGAGCGCTGCTATCAGAACCCGAGCCACCTGATCCTAACATCCCAGAACTGGACACTACTGCGTTGAGATTTTTCGATAGCATAACGGGGGTTGGCGGAGATTGACCTAATTGATTAGACATTAAGGAACCAGTGAAATTTCCTTGTGTAATTGAGTTGTTTGACGACATTCCTGGTCGCATGAGATGAGTATGCGAATTAGGCATTGCACTACTTGCTGGCGGAGGAAGAGGAGAATGCGGTGGCCGTTGTCCAGATGACAATTGTTGAGTTTGTGCGAGTTTTTTAACTGAAGCGTTTGCAACCAAATTACCACCATCATGTGTATGTGATAATCCAACTTGACTTCCATTTTTTGCTAATTTCCACTGATACTTTGGACCGGAAGGCTGTTTATGCCGATCACGACAGAAAGGCTACAATGGAAAATAACTCTTAGTTTTAACAAATATGAAATGTAACATAAATACGATGCAGTTCTGAATAAAATCAACCTTAATAAGCGATACGTGTTATGCTCTAATACAATTGGTATTTGCTGATTTCCGCTACGCCTTGAACAGTGCATATCAGCGATGGTATTCAGTCTGCTGTCCTCGAATACGTTTACGGCACCGCTATCTGCAAAAAAGATTAGCTTCAAATGAAGTTTGCGAGCTTGAAGTAAACACCAATCCCATTGTATTTAACCATGTATTTAACATAACAAAACTACTGCCAGCCGCAACGCACTGACGACGACTGGTTCAATACAATGGGATTGGTGTTTACTTCAAGCTTGCAAGCTTGATTTAAAGAATTGTTACCACCACCCGCTCAATCAATTATTGTTAAATTGTATTGCCTATATATGTATATGTGGCGGAAGCTACAAACAGTTAATGTTCTTGACTGCATAGAAATTGTGCAGCCGACATTTCCAGTCAAGTTCAATGTATGCGAGACTGCTAGAGGTGAGAGCCGCATATCTAAATTTGATTTCCATATATTCAATGCGGTCTGATCCTCGATAGTCAGTTTGCCGTCGTACTCTGATGATGATCATGGAAGGTCGAAACGCGTCAGTGCGTTGCGGCTGGCGGTAGTTTTGTTACGTTGTTCGACGACTGGTTAAATACAATGGGATTGGTGTTTACTTCAAGCTCGCAAACTTGATTTAAAGAATTGTTACCACCACCCGCGCAACCAAGTATTGTTAAGATTTGCTTCAGACAGCTATTAACTGTGCTCAGGAATTATCCATTCAGAATGGTTTTAATCTAGATTCCTCAAAACTGTCACCATGACCAATTTTAACAGAAGCCTAAGATTGCGCTAACCGGTCCACTGCTATCTGTCGACAAAGAATCTGCCTACCAGATGCTCCCTGATGAAACCTGATGGATCAACTTCTTTCGGAATGCCTGAACAAATTATTCTTCGTACAACTGTCCTTGGAAAATTTGGAAAACAAGTATGGAATCGACATTGTAGATCACTAAGTTCACAGTGCTCGTGTCAAGTATGTCGTTCGCTCTTTATTATGAAGAACAATAGCCACCACCACCTAGTTTTGCAAAATTATAAATATTCGCTTGATTTCTTTAATGGGAGTCATGACGAATTGTTCAGAAGCAAGATTTATGGTGTAACCAATCATGTCCTCCTGCTCCTCCATTTTCTTTTAGTGTCTCACATAGTTGAGGAAAGCCGTTTGCATTAGCTGAGTCGATCTCTAAGAAGGCCGCTTAAACTTGCTGCTCACCATAATAATGAGACAACTGCGCTGGAAGGCGTGATTCATAGAACGAGTATGCCAACCATATCATGGCCTGATAATATAAATCAAGCTATCTGCCAATTGATTCTAACGTACTCCACTTTCCACTAAACAAGAGATGATTAAAAACCTATGAGAATCCAGTGTAAAACAGGATTCATGACCACCTTAAATCTGCAGGAGACGTTAATCTTCGCTCATTTACGTATGTAATTAGTAGCAACCAAATGTCGTGAAGACTAAAACACCATGAAACAACCAATGATTGCGCATGTAGTGATGATAATTCTTTAAATCAATTTTGCGTGATTAAGAAAAATACTAATTCCACGGTATCCAACCAGTCGCATTACATACCAAAATACCGTCAGTCACACGTACTGACGCACTTTAGCATTTTATGATCACCATCATAACACGAGGGCAAAATAACGAGGATCAACTCCTAAGAAAGCAAAATTATGGATTCAGCGTTCACCTCCAGAAGCTCCGCCTATCGTATACTTGACTGAAGTTATCTGATTCTTGTTACTAAATCTGTCGTTGTGCTCCGATGAAAACCATAGAAAGTCGAAATACTGTAGCAAGTGTGAATGACGGTAATTTTATTGTGTTATGCGACTCATTAAATACAATGGGATTTTTGTTTATCTCAAGCACGAAAACTTAATTTAAAGGACGAATGCAATACTGATTATATAAATAATAAATCTGGAAGAAGAATAGTTTGTAAATAAATCTGGGGCTGCTTTCTAACCTTAACTGTTTCCATAATAACCGCAAATTTTAGATCAAGTGTGTGTATTTTGCGTGTATTCATTGAATACCAAGAATAAAACAACTCTAAGATTATAAATACAAATGTTCAGGAATTACAAAACGCCTCAAATATTTACGTGTCAATAAATAGCCACCATAAACTAGAACATTGAAATAAGACATTTTCAAGCGAGATAACAAAGCATGCTAGACACTTCAGTGTGAACGACGTATTTAGCGAAAAAATAAAGGTGCGCGGCATTTAGGCGATGCTTGCAAGCTGTGCACTACTGTGAATGTCCAAAGAGCGATAATTTAATAATTGAAACAAATAAATGCCAAGCTTGGCATTAGAAAAAACAAGATGGACAGATAAAGCTAGAATTTTGTAACTGAAATAAAACATAAAAGTTACCGGCAATCCAAAATTAAATGATAGATGCAGCAATATATATATATATATATATATATATATATATATATATATATATATATATATATATATATGCCAGTTCGTGCGACTGGCGAATAATTTTTAAAATTTTAGTGATTCGTTGCGCGAGCCGTGATAACAGTTATTTGAATCAGGGTGGCTCAGTGTATAGAGCACCAGATTCCGAAGTAGACGTGCCCAGGTTCGATCCATGACCGCGTCAAATTTTTGACAGTATTCGGTGAGTACCCAATAAAAACGAAAACAGTCTATTGAATGAATTGCCTTTTCTACACTATACAATACTTAGTTTATACTGACAAATTTATGTGCATAATGGGACTGGTGTTTATATTAAGATCGCAACCTTGATTTAATTAATTGTCATCACCGGCCATGAAACCAATGTTCACATAAACTCGAAACGTACAATTGCATAGTTTTGAATCAATTGATAAAAATGTATTATCGTAAATTTTACCGTCAGAAAGATTTTTTACGAGCACTGACGTATTATTACCGGACTATAAAACTCATCGTCATCATTCACATCAATACAAAAGCCATTAATAATTAATGGCCAAGTCAGCATAAAGGCAAGGCAGCATGAGTTACAATTATAAACAAATTACATCAAAATATTTGCAGCCGACACTAGATAATTTTTGGAGTCATTCTGTCCGACAATAATCTAGAGAACAAAACGGATAATTTTTTAAATGCTTATAAATCTGAATCTGAAATATAGAAAAGAACAACCATACCTTGCAGTTAACTCCACACAATTAGACAAAGGAAAATTAATATAACGCTAATAGAAATCTGCGACAAGATGGCCAGTGAACTCGACTCGGTGTCATATCGCACAGAGTGGCCAACCAAGAACTATGATGCGCACGTGGACCCCATCCTGGCAGACGAGTGGACATAGATGGCCTTAACTGTTTCTGCCTTTTCAAAATCTGTCAACCTTGTTTCTAACGCAAATTTGGCGCAGAGTGAGAGAACAGTGCTCTACTAAGCAATCGAACTGATGATCCAAGCAAAACGTGACCGAACCAAAAAATTTGCTGTAACCTTACTGGTTTTAATAAGAAAGAGCAAACAATGAATGTACCAAAAATACGTCTATGGATGCCAGCCTTGGTTATTTGTTGTTGGTGATCTACGTGTGCGGTGTTTCTCAAACAACGATGGTCGAATATTTGTAAGCACCTAAAATAATCAATTCTAAGGGGCCAAGCCTCACAACCGTATAATAAAACTGCGCGTACAGATGCATTGTAAACACGACCTTTAAGGCAGATTGAAACACTCGCGTTTCTCCATAAGTGGCGAACATTGGAGAAAGCCACTCTACCTATCGCGATTTTCATACTCACCTCGTCAGACGTATTGCCTGAGTTATTGATAGAGCTGCCAAGGTATGTAAACATGTCAACTATGTCCAGATATTCACGCTGCAGTCACAGAGTTGGAATGAGTGTTGGGTGATCCTGTACAAGTATCTTACGTTTAGAGAGTGCGAATTTTATACCGAAAGAAAAAACAGTCTTCTAATCTATTCAATGTGACCTGAGCAGAATCTCGACTATCCAATAATAGTACGATATATTCTGCATCGTCAAGGTCGACTAATCTACCGCCCGGAAGAATTTCAACGCTTGCACCCTTAACGAATAAAAGAGTATTTTTCATAATAGCATTTATTACAAAATTTTAAAAAATGGGGAAAGTGGACATCCTTGACAAACATCACTGCTGGTAATAGTGTTTGTGTAGAGAGAGGTATAATATTTACAACTTATATTGGTAAACCACCTTTCGACAGAATATTAAATAGAACCTTACGATACACTGAGTCAAATTTTCATTTGAATTTCATATCCATTTCAAAAGAGAAAACTTTCATTTGATCTACAAACGGGTTGTCCGCAGATGGTTGACAACAGCAAATAAAAAACGATTGAACCAACAAAAAAATAAACAAAAGTAATCTGATTGAACCATATTAACAAGTACACGCCTTGTCAGTCTTCGTAATGACTGGGTGCAAATCGGTCCCGCCACTCCGAAGGCCTCCACATCATTAGTACTAACCACTGGAAATGTTGTTCGATCCAATCTTGGTGACTGCTGCTTAACATCTCGGGCCAACATTTACAGTACCCACATCAGAAATCCAATAACGCTCAGAAAACTAATCACAAGACCACATTTAAACAGCTGTAGTAACCTCCTCCGAGACAGATCCATAAATATTCTGTTCTTATTTTAGACTCACGAACGGTTGTGATCAATCTAAAGCTCCGAGTAACTAATACTTTGTATGTAATAAAGCATGGAGCACATACAAACACACACACACACACATATATATATATATATATATATATATATATATATATATATTCTTAATAAATTATATATAGGACTTTGCTCGCATAAAACGCATCGATTAAGTAAAACAAAAATACAAATATTTATTATTTTTTGTTCACTTCTACGGTTCGCTTCCATCATTGTGCTGACTGCAACATCATAATTCGTGCGTTTCTATTGAATTCAGACCACCCTAGATAGGATCCTTAATGCGTTCTTGGTCTCAGAGATGGCTATTGCTACATCTCCCCTCCTCAGAAGTCGGCCTTGGCACCCTACTTAAAAGATAAAGTGCTACAGCTCGTGTCCCGTCGGGCATGTTAATGACAACTGTATTGTGCTCCGCGTCCACCCTTTCCACACGAAACGGACCATCATTCATCATCATCATCATGTCCAGCCACACAAAAGTCAAAAGTGACTAATGTTTCACTGCCATATAACCATAAAGAGTGAAAAAAGTATATTGAATTTAGAAATTATTATTGAGATTTACGAGAGAGAGAGAGAGAAGGAATACCTTGCTACTATGAGTAAATTTATCAGGATAACTCACAGAAATGAGGCAAACTAAACCTCTCCACAACACCATTATGGCCAAGTTAGCATTCGGGCAAGGCGACATCAGCAATACAACTTCCTTGCGGATTTTACTATATCACGTCATAAACAAACCAAACCTCGCAGCTAACTTTGCCCTACTAAGAAAAGAAAGTTACGAAGATGATTCTACTAGAAATCTGCAACAAGATCGCCACTGAGCTCGATTCGATGCCATATCGCTAAGGGTTTCTAACCAAGAACTGTGATGCGCACGAGGACCCCATCCCGGCAGACGAGTGGGTCCTATACTACCCAATTTGGATGTAAGTGACTTTAATTGTTTCTGCCATGTCAAAATCTGCCCACCTTGTTTCTTACGCCAATTTGGTGCTGGATGAGAGAACAGAGCTCTATTGGGCAATCGAAATGAGGGCATACGCAAAACGTGACCGAGCCAACGAAGTTGATGGAGCCTTATTTGTTTTTCTAACGACGAGCACTTATTGTCAGATCCAAAAATACGTCTACAGATGTCAACGTTAGTTATTCGTTGTTGGTAACCAACATGTGCTATACTTCTCAAACAACGATGATCGAATGCCTGTAAGCGTCTCAGATCATCAACTCTAAGAGGCCAAGTTTCACTAGCGTATAGTAAGACTGCGCGTACAGATGCATTGTAAACACGACCTTTAAGGCAAAGTGAAATATTCGCGTTTCTCCATAAATGACTAAGGTTCGAGAAAGCTACTCTAGCTTTCGCGATCCGTATTCTCACCTCGTCGGACATATTGCCTAAGTTATTGATAGAGCTCCCAAGATATGTAAACCTGTCGACTATGTCAAGATCTTCATTCTGCAGTCGCAACGTTGGAGTGAGCGGTGGGTGATCCTGTAACAGTATCTTACATTTAGAGGGTGCGAATTTCATACCGAAAGACGGAACAACGTCTGCTAATCTATTTAAGGTGGTCTGGGCAGCATGCTGATTGTCGAATAATAGTACGATATCGTCCGTATAGTCAAGATCGACTAGTTTATCGCCCGGGAGAACTTCAACTCCAGCGTCCTGAATGTGTGGAGAGTGTTGTTCATAATAGCATCGATTACAAAATTAAACAAAAATGGGGAAAGTGGACAACCTTGACGAACACCACTGCTGGTTGTAAAGTTATGCGTTAATTCGTTGTAGACCTTAACGCGACCAGAAGTATTTGTGTAGAGAGCTCGTATAATATTAACAAATTTTGTGGGCACACCGCTTTTCGACAAGATATGGAATAAAACATTGCGATCCACCAAATCAAATGCACCCTTGAAGTCTAGAAAGACGACTATTGTGGGACGGTGATATAAATGTCTCTGTTCGAGAACTTGCCTTAATGTAAAAATATTATCTATACAACCTCGTCCTGCGCGGAATCCGGCCTGTTCTTCTCTTGTATGTGATTCACGTGAAGCGCTAAGACGACGTAGGATAATCGAAGCAAATAACCTTGATACGACCGGAGTCAAACTTATACCACGATGGTTATCGCACGAATTACGATTGCCTTTTTTGAAGATGGGAATGATGGTCGACTCATTCCAGTCAAGTGGTACGGTTTCCTCATTCCATATAGTATGAAAAAGTTTGGTCAACGCTCCTGAAATTATATCGCCACCATCCTTAAACAATCCCGGAAGCAGATCATCGGGGCCGGCGGCTTTGCGGCGCTTAAGAGATAGGATTGCATCGTGTACTTCTAACTCGGATGGTTCTTCGGGACTAACATTCCACACTGTTGATGCAGACATGCTTTCGGGAAGCGGAACTGACGCGGGTGGCCAAGAAAATTGATCTCTAAAGTGTTCAGCCCACCTGTCAAGACGACTTATTTTATCGGTTATTAATTCGTTGTTACTATCATTTATAGTTTCGCTAACTTTTAACTTTCTCGGACCTGTTGTGCGGATAAGTTGGAACAAACAGCGACTATTACCTGACGCGAAAGCTACTTCCATTTCTTCAGCCTTTCTGTTCCAAAAGTTTTCGAGATCGCCTTTTAGACTGCGCTTAAGTTGGCGTCTTATATTGCGACGGGTATTATTATGAGTCGAGCCAGGTGGAATTTGGCGCCTTATTTCGAGTATCTCCATAGATTTTACAGAGAGCCAGTGATTATTTCTACGGGTGCCTGCTATGCCACATACAGTAGTACCTGCATTGTGCATAGTGGAACTTATCTTGGACCAAAGTATATTCGGATTTTCGCTATTCAGACCAGTTAGATTAGCCTTTAGAATATTTTCATAGTTTTGTCGGAAGGACGGTTGTTCGAGTTTGCCTACATCAATTTGGGGTTTATTCTTAATTATTTTCCCGGAAAATTTTAGAGCAAATCTACAACGGATAAGTGCATGGTCCGAGTCGACATAAGTGTTCCAAAAAGAGCGACAATCCTGGATGCAACCACGCCATCTATAACTAATTGCTACATGATCTATTTGAGTCCACCGTTGTCCGGGTGCTGGAGGACGCCATGTAGCACAACGTTTAACACTACGTCTGAAATTTGTACTACTTAAATATAGTCTATGTTCAGCGCAGCTATCCAAAAGCCGTTCACCATTATCATTGCGAGTCGAGCTTAGAGTGTATCTTCCACCTAAATGAAATTCTGTGTTACTTAAGCGACCAACTTGAGCATTCATGTCACCCATAACCAGGACTATATCCGAACTTCGTGCTTTACTTAGTAAGGAGCTTAATTCGGAGTAAAAGGCGTCCTTGCTTTCTTCTGTGCTGCAATCGGTAGGAGCATATGCAGATACAACGAAGAGGCAACGATGATAACGGTTTTTTGCTTTGCTTTTAGTAGATGTATTTGAACGTGCCGTACACAATCGACTATTTAAAGGGATCCATTCAATTAAGCAAGCTTCAGCTCGCGCGCTAAGAGCAATACCAACGCCCCATTTACCGGCTTGAGAGGACTCTGTGGAACCAGATGTTCGAAGCCAATAACGCGTAGATAGGGATGGTGCAACTAGTTCTGTAATACACGTAGGATCCTGTATTCTGGTTTCAGATACTCAACATATGTCGATTTCTAATTTATCCAACGTACGAGCAAGAGATTCTTGCTGTCCAAGTTGTTTTAATGTTCGCACATTAAATGTGCCTACGTTAAAACCTAACCTAGGTTTAATGAATGATCGTCTACTAGAACCATTTTTCGATATTTGGCAACTTGGTATTGGGCTCAATATTATGATCTAAAGCAGCCATATTTATAGTATCTAAAAGAGTGTTATTGTTAGATTGAGAAGAGGAAGGGGAAGGAAAGGAGGTAGAATCGGAGATAAAGTTGCCTGCAGTAGCCTCGTCATGGTTATTGTGGACTGTAAAAGAACACTAGGTCGCCCATTCCTAGTGAGGAGGGTTAGTATTCGGAGTCAAGATCGACTAGTTTATCGTCCGGGGGAACTTCAACACTTGCATCCTGAATGTTTGAAATAGTGTTGTTCATAATGGCATCGATTACAAAATTAAACAAAATGGGTGAAAGTGGACAGCCTTGACGAACACCACTGGTGGTTGGAAAGTTGTGCTTTAATTCGTTATAGACTTTAACGCGACCAGAAGTATTTGTGTAGAGAGCACGTATAATATTACGAAATTTTGTGGACACACAACGTTTCGACAGAATATGGAACAAAACACTGCCATCCACCGAGTCAAATAAACCTTTGAAGTATGGAAAGACGGCTGTTGTGGGACGGTGATATAAATGTCGCTGTTCAAAAACTTGCCTTAACGTAAAAATATTATCTATAAAACCTCGTCTTAAAGGAATCCAGCCTGTTCTTCTCTTGTATGTGATTCACGTGAAGCGCTAAGACGACGTAGGATAATCAAAGCAAATAATCTAGACACGACTGGAGTCAAGCTTATACCACGATGGTTATCGTTCGAATTACGATTACCTTTTTGAAGATATGAATGATGGTCTACTCATTCCAAACAAGTGGTACGGTCTCCTCATTCCACATAGTACGAAAAGGTTTAGTTAACGCTCCCTAAATTATATCGCCACCATACTTAAATAATCCCGGAAGCAAATCATCAGAGCCGGCGGCTTTGCGATGTAAAAGAGATAGGATTGCAACCCATATTTATAATTCTGATGGCTCTTCGAGACTAAAACTCCACACTGTTTATGCAGGCATGCTTTTGTAAATCGGAACTGACGCGGGTTCACAATAAAATTTATTTTTTATGTGTTCAGCCCAATTATCAAGACGACTTATTTTATCGCTTATTAAATGGTTATTACTATCGTTTATGGTATCGCTAACTTTTAATTTTCTCGGATCTGTTGCACTAATAAGTTGGAACACACAGCGACTATTACCTGATGTGAACGCCTATTACATTTCTTCAGCCTTTCTGGTCCAAAAGGATCAGAGATCGATTTTAAGATAGCGATTAATTTAGCATCTTATGTTGCGAAAAGTACTATGATTAGCCGAGCCGAGTCGAATTTGGCACCTTATTTCGAGTATCTCCACACATTTTTTAGAGAGCCAATGATTCTTTTTACGGGGACGTGCAATGCCACATACAGTAGTACCTGCATTGTGCATAGTGAAACTTGTCCTGGACCATAGTAAATTCGAATTTTCGCCATCAAAACCAGTTAGATTTGATTTATGAATATCTTTATATTTTTGTCGGAATGACGGTTGTTCGAGTTTGCTTACATTTATTTGGGGTTTATTCTTATTTATTTCCCCGAAATATTTTAGTGCAAATCTACAACGGATAAGTGCATGGTCCGTATCGACATGTGTCCAAAAAGAACGTCAATACATGATGCAACCTCGCCATCTATAACTGCTTCATGATTTTTTGAGTCCACCGTTGTCCTGGAGCTAGAAGACGCCATGTGGCGCAATATATAACATTACGTCTGATGTTTGTACTACTTAAATATAATCTATGTACCGCGCAGCAATCCAAAAGCAGTTCATTATTATCACTGCGCTTCGAGCATAAATTTTGTCTTCCACCTAAATGAAATTCTACGTTACTTAAGCTCCCAACTTGAGCATTCATTTCACACATAACCACGACTGCATCTGAACTTCGTACTCTAATAGTAGGGAGCTTAGTTCTGAGTAAAAAGCGTCTTTGTTTTTGTCTGCGCTGTAATCCGTAGAAGCATATGCAGATAAAATGAAAAGGCAACGTTGATTACGGTTTTTCGCATTGATTTTAGTAGATGTATCTAAATGTGCCGATTATTTAAAGTGTTCCATTCAATCAAGCAAGCTTCAGTTCGTGTGCTAAGGAAAATACCATTGCCCCATGCACCGGCTTGAGAAAACTCCGTGGAACCATATGTTCGAAGCCAATAACATGTTGATAGAAATGGTGCAAAAAATTCTGTAATGCACATAGTATCATGTATTCTGGTTTCAGATACACAATATTTATCGATTTCTAATTTATCCAACGTACGTGCAAGAGTTTCTTGTCGTCTAAGTTGTTTCAATGTTCACACATTAAATGCGCTGATGTTAAAAACTAGCCTAAGTTTAATGAATGATAGTTTACTTAAATTATTTTCACTATTTGGAATCCCGATATTGAGCTCGGTGTTATGTTCAACACCAACCATACTCATATTATCTAAAAGAGCGTTATTGTTAGATTGAGAAGAGGAAAGGGAAGGGAGGCGGAAAAGCAGTTAATGTTCCTGCAGTTGCCCAATTTCGCTTATTCACCCTTCACGGTTCAGCAGATAAAGACACCCCTTTTATACTGCGCGACGGCCAATGCAGTATTTAATCATCATAATTCATATCAATCATGGTTATATTTTTACTGTAAAAGAGCACTAGGTCACCCATTCCTAGTGAGGAGGGTTAGTATTCGGAGTTTTTCTCCTCTTAGATAGTCTTCCACCAAGGCTGATGAGCACTATCTGATCAAATGCCAGTGGCCGAAGTTTCCTTAAGCAGCCGAAACTTGCCCTTCGCGTCTGGCACGCTTGCTCTCATTCCGTCACTACACATTTAAAAATCAAAGTTACTGCGCAGTTAGATCAAACTCGAGGCTTCGTAGGAAATGGGATGATAAATGTGCCTCTTTTAAACCCGGCAAAGTTCATGCTACCATTCCCAGGCTAAGTAGCCTGTGCCCGCCACTCATCAAACTAAAATTTCTATGGCTACGGCGTTATGTGTGTATGTATGCATTTAAATATGCATATATTTATTATTGTGTGTTTATGTATTTATGTAAGTATATATATATATATATATATATATATATATATATATATATATCTATATTTATTTATGAATATATATTTATTTATGTACACATGTATGGATGTATGAATGAATGAATTAATTTATGTATGAATGCATTTAAGTACTTATATATGCATGCATGTATGAACGTATGTTTGTATGTAAGTGTGTATGTATGTATTTATGCCTGTATACATGTATGCATGTTAAGTATGTATATATGAATGTACGTATGTATTAAGTATGTATGTATGAATTTAAGTGTATGTATGTACGTATGCTGAATGCAGGTATGTATGTATGCAGGTAATTATGAGATTTGCATGTATTCATTTAAGTATGTATATTTGTATGTGTGTATTTATGCATTTAATATGTATGTTTGCATGCATTTATGTATATAGCATGTATGCATTCAAATATGTATGTATAGATACGTATATGTAGGTATGTATGTATGTATTTACGTATGCCTGCATTTAAGTATGTATGTATATATGTGTGTTTGATTATGTATGTATACGGACATGTGTGTAGGTATGTACGTGTATGTTTGTAGGGTATATATGAGCTCTGAACAAGTAAAAGGAGTTTTTACGAAAGCTAACTGAAGGAAACTGGAGACACAACCCATTTGTGCTGTAGAAAATGTCTAACTTGAGAAAAGAAGTCTTTCAATAGTTTTTGTAATTCTCATAGACTCATTAAGCTAACGTCAATTTCACCCTGTGATCCATATCTTGAAATAGTTAACCCTTCGCTAGCGTTATGCGCTGCGTAATATCACTCAATGCTTTCAGGAAACGGGAATCACTTTTTGATAAGTTAGGAGAAATCAATGAGCACTATCTTTAAAAATGCAAAATCCGTTAGCCAATTTTGCGAGGCAATACTGGTTAATGCTTGGGTCTACAAACTAGGCAGATTACAGCTCTCACAGATGGGCAGTAGTATGTGCAAAATCTGTCACTTTATATGGATACTGACAATAAAGGATCTGAAAAGATATTTTAAAAATAAATATTTATAGATTCAGGATATATATGTATATACATATATATATATATATATATATATATATATATATATATATATATATATATATATATATATACTTGAGAAGAGTATAGGAAAGAAGCGATTCTTTTATCTGATAAAATTGTTTTTTCTTTTTTCACATGGAAAGGGTACTACAAATAATTAGTTGAAACGCATAAAGTTTAAGTAATTGCAAAGCAGAAAATCCAAAACCAAATTTAGCATTTTTACCAAACATACCTGTGCATAATGATCAGTTTCTGTCGAAAGCTGAGATGAATGCCTGGTTTTTGCCTGGGTTTGACTTCCATCATGAGATATAATTTGAGAAGACGAAGATCCGGCCACCTCATAGGTGCACGTGAACGGCCCTGTTGCGGTGTTTGCTGATGTAGTAGCAAGAGCTTTATCCACACTATCCGGCAATAAAGGTGCCGGAGGTACGCTGGAGCCCCTTGGCTGAAAGCAAAGAAAAATATCAAACTATAAGACTTTTTTTTAAAACTCCACTGAAAGTAATAAAAATAATATCTCGCAAGTTTGAGGAAATATGTAATAAAATTAAAAGAAAGCGACTTTGATAATTATCAATTTATATATCGCAACACTATCGGTGCGAGAACTAGCAGTAAAAGAATTATTTCCTAACAATGAACAAGTGCTATAAACACCTGGCCAATCATGTACAAGCATTTTTAGTATAAACTAAGTATTGTATAGTGCACAAAAAGAAATTCATCAAGTAGACCGGTTTCGTTCTAATTAGGATCTCATTACGTACTGTCCAGAATTTGCCGAGGACAGGGCTCGAACCTGGACAATACATGATGAGTTACTAATAAGGGCAAAACCAGTCTACTGGATGAATTGCCTTTTCTACACTATACAATTCTTAGTTTATATTGACAAATGTATGCACATAATGGGTCAGATGTTTATATCAAGATCGTAACCTTGATTAAAGTGAATGTTATCACCGCTCGCGCAACCAATGTTCATTTAATGAACAAATTTAGCTGCTTGTTTTGGATGTTACATAAGTTAACCAAATAACAAGACTTAATTAAACGAACAGTTGCTGCGCGTGAGGTGATAACAATAAATTTTTAATCAAGATTGCGATCTTGATATAAGCACCTGACCCATTATGTACATACATTTTTCAATATAAATTAAGTATTGTATAGTATGAAAAAGGCAATTCATCCAGTAGACCGGTTTCGTCGTTATTGGGAACTCATCACGTACTGTCCAGAATTTCCCGCGGACAGGGCTCGAACCTGGGCACGTCTGCTTCGGAATCTGGAGCTCTCTAATTATTTAAATATTCATTTCAATACAATTTCTCCATGTAACGTGGTATCCGTTCTATAATGACAGATTGGGATGGTTAGTTGGAACTTTAGGGCTAAAGGGATGCTATATAGGCTCTACCTAAAGGAAAGGCTAACCAAGAAACATTAGTTAGTATATAACTGAAAATTGTGTGTAGTGTGCGGCAGGGTGGCTCAGTGGTTAGAGCACCAGATTCCGAAGCAGACGTGCTCAGGTTCGAGCCCTGTCTGCGGCAAATTCTGGACAGTACGTGATGAGTTCCCAATAAGGACGAAACCGGTCTACTGGATGAATTGCCTTTTCCACACTATACAATACTTAGTTTATACTGACAAATTTATGTACATAATGGGTCAGGTGTTTATATCAAGATCGCAACCTATATTAAATAAGTAACAAGACATGGTACTAAATCAATTAATCAAATAGAAGCCCATGTCATAAAAATAATGTTGGACTTTTCAGTTATTAATGCTAAAATATACCTTTCAATATATATATATATATATATATATATATATATATATATATATATATATATATTTAATAGGATAATATTGGAGGATTATTTGTTAGCATCTAGAGTATTGTTTATATGGATAATATATATATATGGGGGGTTTCACTAGACTTCATATATATATATATATATATATATATATATATATATATGAAGTCTCAGTGAGAGAATTTTGATTATATGTATATTATCCGTATAAACTCAATACTGCATCAGGTAGCAAAGTTAATTCCTCCAGGAGATTAGTATTGTCCTTATTTGGAATTCTTCAATAATTGTCCAGAATTTGTCATGGCCGAGATACGAACCTGGACATATTTGCTGCGGAATACTGTGAGTCTACCTACTGTGCCACTCATACTGTCTCAAATATATATATATATATATATATATATATATATATATATATATATATACGCGTGTGTGTGTGAAAGCAATTTCCCAATGATGAAAGATAAGTGAACAGATATCAGACAAAATTAAGAGAACAGGAAAAAGCACGCACGTGCGTGCAGACCACGAACAGGCTTAACCAATAGTAACAGTCTACCTATTCCTACCTATTGATGATTTTATTACTGATTCCCACAGACATAAACCTTTTTCTGTAGAAAAAACACTTAAAGAGAACTGATAACTTTAATATACAAATGAATCACTTGTTTGGTTTACATATTCGCGCCAAATAATAATACTAGTAAGGAAAAGGATTATAATTGGAAACACATCAATGGATATTTATAAATAGCCATACCTTAATACATTTAACGTAAAATATAAAAAATATACGGGTATATAAAGCACTTGATTGTTTTTAAAGTTTTCTTGTTTATCATCCGTTAATACTAGAAGGAAGAAAAATTACGATTGGGCACATTATGGAGATGATGAGCATATGTACGTCCTCAATTTATTTTACATTTAGGATACGATTTTATAAACAAATTAATGATTTCCCAATGGAACAACTTTATTAGTTCAAAAAATCTTAGGTTCCATTTTACATAAGACACTCATGATGCCAACATTATATCGACGGCTCTTGTGTCATATATTAGTTGTCTGGAATCAGGGTGATGACCAAATTATTAAGCTTCACAAATCAAATGAACGAACTTCAATTAACAATTTGAATGGCGCCATTGTGTGAATTATTCTGAACTACGGGGAGGATGACGTGATAAATTTCTTAAACTTATTCAATGTAGTGAGTCAACCTAAACTTAAAATTGAAAAGGAATAATGCGGTGAATCACCATTTCATCAGAGTTACACATTGTACAAAATTTGAAAGAGATGTCTATAGGAAAGAAAATTACTCTTGGATCCTTCTTAATTTCGACTCCAATCATCCGTATAGGATGAAAATCCGTTTCCGAAAATCAATAACAATACGAAGCGTTAGATTAACAGACATAAAGCGAGTAGTCAGAATTAGGCAGACTGCGCGAAATACTCAGGGATAATGGCTGCCCTCTTAAGTAAATGAAGCAACAATAATTAACAACATAATTAAATTTAATCCCAAGTTGAAATATGTAAAATGTCACAGGTCGAATGAGAATCGTAGGGCCATAGTACTACCGTAATCCAGATGAAGCACAAAAGTAAAATCAATACCACTGACCTGCAATATAAGCACCGTTTTAAGAATTTCTAACCACTAAGAAATCTCTTGTAAAGACTACAGTCTGATGTATGTTGGTGAAACCATGCGCCAAACTGTGGCAAGAAGAAAAGAACATAGAACTTCAATGTAAGTATGAACATGTTACCAGACCTCATTTTGCCTGTCATGCAGTTTAGATTGTACAGACAATTATTTAGATGACTTTAGATGCATAGCGATATTTATTCGCAACAGAATGACGAGATTGAGTACGAAATCAATTGAAATTAAACCAAGAGATGATTGATATGATTGTTTATTTGTACACACATTTATATTCACACCGTTCGTATA
>JAQBSW010011345.1:0-20436 GCA_029291075.1 Eudiplozoon nipponicum | reverse complement strand
GTTATCACCACCCGCGCAACCAATGTTCGTTTAATTATATAAATGTTCATTTCAATACCACTTCCCCATGTAATGTGGTGTCTGTTCAGTAATGACAGATTGGGCATGGTTAGTTGGAACTTTGGGTCTAAATGGATGCCATATGAGCTCCACCTAAAGGAAAAATTGACTAACCAAGTTACATTAGTTAGTATATAACTGAAAATTGTGTGTAGTGTAGTGTGCGGCAGGATAGCTCAGTGGTTAGAGCACCAGATTCCGAAGCAGACGTGCCCAGGTTCGTATCCTGTCCGCGGCAAATTCTGGCCAGTACTTGATGAGTTCCCAATAAGGACGAAACCGGTCTACTGGATGAATTGCCTTTTCTACACTATACAATTCTTAGTTTATACTGACATATGTAAGTAATTAATGGGTCAGGTGTTTATATCAAGACCGCAACCTTGATTATAATAATTGTTATCACCACCCGCGCAACCAATGTTCGTTTAATTATATAAATGTTCATTTCAATACCATTTCCCCATGTAATGTGGTGTCTGTTCAGTAATGACAGATTGGGCATGGTTAGTTGGAACTTTGGGTCTAAATGGATGCCATATGAGCTCCACCTAAAGGAAAAATTGACTAACCAAGTTACATTAGTTAGTATATAACTGAAAATTGTGTGTAGTGTAGTGTGCGGCAGGATAGCTCAGTGGTTAGAGCACCAGATTCCGAAGCAGACGTGCCCAGGTTCGTATCCTGTCCGCGGCAAATTCTGGCCAGTACTTGATGAGTTCCCAATAAGGACGAAACCGGTCTACTGGATGAATTGCCTTTTCTACACTATACAATTCTTAGTTTATACTGACATATGTAAGTAATTAATGGGTCAGGTGTTTATATCAAGACCGCAACCTTGATTATAATAATTGTTATCACCACCCGCGCAACCAATGTTCGTTTAATTATATAAATGTTCATTTCAATACCACTTCCCCATGTAATGTGGTGTCTGTTCAGTAATGACAGATTGGGCATGGTTAGTTGGAACTTTGGGTCTAAATGGATGCCATATGAGCTCCACCTAAAGGAAAAATTGACTAACCAAGTTACATTAGTTAGTATATAACTGAAAATTGTGTGTAGTGTAGTGTGCGGCAGGATAGCTCAGTGGTTAGAGCACCAGATTCCGAAGCAGACGTGCCCAGGTTCGTATCCTGTCCGCGGCAAATTCTGGCCAGTACTTGATGAGTTCCCAATAAGGACGAAACCGGTCTACTGGATGAATTGCCTTTTCTACACTATACAATTCTTAGTTTATACTGACATATGTAAGTAATTAATGGGTCAGGTGTTTATATCAAGACCGCAACCTTGATTATAATAATTGTTATCACCACCCGCGCAACCAATGTTCGTTTAATTATATAAATGTTCATTTCAATACCATTTCCCCATGTAATGTGGTGTCTGTTCAGTAATGACAGATTGGGCATGGTTAGTTGGAACTTTGGGTCTAAATGGATGCCATATGAGCTCCACCTAAAGGAAAAATTGACTAACCAAGTTACATTAGTTAGTATATAACTGAAAATTGTGTGTAGTGTAGTGTGCGGCAGGATAGCTCAGTGGTTAGAGCACCAGATTCCGAAGCAGACGTGCCCAGGTTCGTATCCTGTCCGCGGCAAATTCTGGCCAGTACTTGATGAGTTCCCAATAAGGACGAAACCGGTCTACTGGATGAATTGCCTTTTCTACACTATACAATTCTTAGTTTATACTGACATATGTAAGTAATTAATGGGTCAGGTGTTTATATCAAGACCGCAACCTTGATTATAATAATTGTTATCACCACCCGCGCAACCAATGTTCGTTTAATTATATAAATGTTCATTTCAATACCACTTCCCCATGTAATGTGGTGTCTGTTCAGTAATGACAGATTGGGCATGGTTAGTTGGAACTTTGGGTCTAAATGGATGCCATATGAGCTCCACCTAAAGGAAAAATTGACTAACCAAGTTACATTAGTTAGTATATAACTGAAAATTGTGTGTAGTGTAGTGTGCGGCAGGATAGCTCAGTGGTTAGAGCACCAGATTCCGAAGCAGACGTGCCCAGGTTCGTATCCTGTCCGCGGCAAATTCTGGCCAGTACTTGATGAGTTCCCAATAAGGACGAAACCGGTCTACTGGATGAATTGCCTTTTCTACACTATACAATTCTTAGTTTATACTGACATATGTAAGTAATTAATGGGTCAGGTGTTTATATCAAGACCGCAACCTTGATTATAATAATTGTTATCACCACCCGCGCAACCAATGTTCGTTTAATTATATAAATGTTCATTTCAATACCACTTCCCCATGTAATGTGGTGTCTGTTCAGTAATGACAGATTGGGCATGGTTAGTTGGAACTTTGGGTCTAAATGGATGCCATATGAGCTCCACCTAAAGGAAAAATTGACTAACCAAGTTACATTAGTTAGTATATAACTGAAAATTGTGTGTAGTGTAGTGTGCGGCAGGATAGCTCAGTGGTTAGAGCACCAGATTCCGAAGCAGACGTGCCCAGGTTCGTATCCTGTCCGCGGCAAATTCCGGCCAGTACTTGATGAGTTCCCAATAAGGACGAAACCGGTCTACTGGATGAATTGCCTTTTCTACACTATACAATTCTTAGTTTATACTGACATATGTAAGTAATTAATGGGTCAGGTGTTTATATCAAGACCGCAACCTTGATTATAATAATTGTTATCACCACCCGCGCAACCAATGTTCGTTTAATTATATAAATGTTCATTTCAATACCATTTCCCCATGTAATGTGGTGTCTGTTCAGTAATGACAGATTGGGCATGGTTAGTTGGAACTTTGGGTCTAAATGGATGCCATATGAGCACCACCTAAAGGAAAAATTGACTAACCAAGTTACATTAGTTAGTATATAACTGAAAATTGTGTGTAGTGTAGTGTGCGGCAGGATAGCCCAGTGGTTAGAGCACCAGATTCCGAAGCAGACGTGCCCAGGTTCGTATCCTGTCCGCGGCAAATTCTGGCCAGTACTTGATGAGTTCCCAATAAGGACGAAACCGGTCTACTGGATGAATTGCCTTTTCTACACTATACAATTCTTAGTTTATACTGACATATGTAAGTAATTAATGGGTCAGGTGTTTATATCAAGACCGCGACCTTGATTATAATAATTGTTATCACCACCCGCGCAACCAATGTTCGTTTAATTATATAAATGTTCATTTCAATACCATTTCCCCATGTAATGTGGTGTCTGTTCAGTAATGACAGATTGGGCATGGTTAGTTGGAACTTTGGGTCTAAATGGATGCCATATGAGCACCACCTAAAGGAAAAATTGACTAACCAAGTTACATTAGTTAGTATATAACTGAAAGTTGTGTGTAGTGTAGTGTGCGGCAGGATAGCTCAGTGGTTAGAGCACCAGATTCCGAAGCAGACGTGCCCAGGTTCGTATCCTGTCCGCGGCAAATTCAGGCCAGTACTTGATGAGTTCCCAATAAGGACGAAACCGGTCTACTGGATGAATTGCCTTTTCTACACTATACAATTCTTAGTTTATACTGACAAATGTAAGTAATTAATGGGTCAGGTGTTTATATCAAGACCGCAACCTTGATTATAATAAACAAACTGTATTTAACTGTTATATATTGAATTGAATGATGTCATGCTTACCGCGAAGTGTGATAACTGATATCGATCATGGCTAGAGTGTATTGATTTACTGGAGTAACAGGTGTTCTGAAATTGTTGTAATTCTCAATTTTGATTAACTAAAGCATAAATTGATATCCATCATGTTGGTACCATGTTCCGCAGATTTAAGCAAATCTGCTATAGTGAGTATTGTGCTCTGGATATAAGGAGACTAATTGGCCTGAAGATGGAAGTGGGATTCAACTTCCGAAACGTAGCCAGTAAACAAAGATGTGATAGAACTGCATTTCCATTGGGACGACTACAAACTCAACCCGATCAAAGACAAAACAAAATTGGAAATTGTAATCAATCGGATCTTTGTGAAACTGTCCGCACAAAGCTACTACCCGCGTACGCAAAACGTGGCATTGGAATAAAAATGAAGCTGGCACTCCGACTGAACAATTTTAAAAAATCTAACAGAAATTTTTTTATCACTTTCGACTTAGAGATCCAGCTGTCCACTTCTTACTTTTTATTATAGCACATACGCAAGGCGACCTGGAGATCAATTATTAAACGTGAGTAGGATGGCAGGATTTTATGATATATATTTTGTGAGTAATAATTCATATGAATACATATGAAATAATATCTATTTTTGACTCATTAGTAAATAAGTGTTTAATCAGTAGGGAGAAATACTCTCATTTAATGAATGAAAATAAAATTATATGTTAATATTGTTAGTTTGATGCCACTAAAATATATTGATTAAGCTTAATTACACAAATCTTGAATTTATCTTTGTCTATCCATAGCTTTCCAAATTAATTGATTTAAGTTTTTGAGATGGCCTTTTATATATCACAAGGGTGGACGGTTTGTTTTATGTATGCTGTTCCTACATTTTAAGGTTTTGTAGAGCTAAGCTAAATCCAAATATTTCAGCAAACTCTAGTTCAAAATATTAAAAAATATATTTATTGTCATCTATTTAATGGTGTTTTGCTACCTTATAAATAGTTAATGATATATATATATATATATATATATATATATATATATATATAGATATATATATTTAATTTGCATATTATCATAAAATGTATCTTAGAGCCATAGCTGGTTTTGTCCGTACTGGATACTCCTCAGAATTTGTTGGAAATGCTCAGGCCAAGAATCCAATCCGTGGCATGTTGCACATAGTACTGCAAATAAACATTTGCATAATTGAAGGCCAAATCTCAAATTTATTAAATTAAACACTTGGGCAAAAAAATATTCTATTTTTGCAGTGAATGTGAATAAATGTGAGCTGTTTCTACCAATGCAATGCAATGGAGGCGTGAGATACGCGTTTTGCTTGCGCCTGCCGAAGTCGTGTCCGTCAACGTTCTCCAGTGCACGAGGCAGCATTGAGTATCGCTTGATGGTGCATCTTTACTTGGCCTCTGGGGAGATCATAACACACACCGTGGGTGTGAAAGTTTTACGGGATATCGATCTAGAAGGTTATACCGTAAGTTGGAGTTCAGACTGTAACAAAAGACTCGATTTTTTGGGCTTTCTGAACAAAATCCCGTTTGGTCACGCCGCTCAAAATTTCGATAATTGTCTAACAAATTCCAAGTCGTTTATACTTATATAAAACCTACCATTTACTACAACGATTAGTCTCGAATGCGTTAAATTCTCCCACGGAATACCCGCAGAATTTAGATCTAATTAAATGTTAATATAAGTGATTTAGTGTGCATGAAATGCGGAAACTACCCAACGGTTTGTTACAAGTTTCGATGACATTGATATGGTTTTTAATTAATAATCTTTCTGCTTATTTTTCGGTATATGCCGTTATAACCTAACTCATTGTTCAATTTCAAACCTCCTTTCAGATGACTAGTTCTTTGTTTAGTAATTATAATTGATATTGACCTTTTTACTGCAAAGTGAATAGAGACAATAAGCATGCAACAAGACCTAAAATTTTCACATGATATTTAATTTTGAACTGGATGGGTGTAATCGACATCCTGAGTCGATCTACCCGAACTTAGCTCAATTAAATGTGGACCTCTAGGTTATTCAGCCTGAATCTTTAGCTTTTCGTCATAAAATTAAAGTACCCTTAGTGGCATTAGAAGTTTGCATTTTTATATCTGATTTTTCAAAATTAGCGTAACAAGATATTGTTGATAAGTCTAAAGGCTGGAAGTTTATTAGTTGCCAGGCATACCTATTTAAATAGTATAGCTCAATTTTGTTGTTCCTCGCACAAGTATATGCTAATAATAACTGTTCAAATATACTCAGTGAGCATCCGTAAATTTTCTGACGATTTGGCCTATGGATTGTGTGTAAACATTGAAATATCATATATTATACCAGTTTCAAATTTTAATGTCAGACGACATCTTTGTGCCGAATTTGGTTTCCTTATTGTCAACGGCAAATTTTATATCTTAGAACAAAACCTTTATAAACAATAGTTTGTCAATGTCTTGTTATAATTTTTATTTCAGATTTTTTCCTCAGACATATATCATTGCAATCAAGTAAAAGATTTTCAACATATTCATTACTTAACAAGCAAGGTTATGCTTCAAGTTAGCCCAAATTTTCGTATATATATTCATATTACCCTTTCCACGCGCAAAAACAAAAATAAATTTTATCAGAAACAAGAAACGCTTCTTTCTTATTTTCTTCTCAAGTATCTTTATATATAAAGTGAAAGGCAAAACAAGATAGAAATATGTAAACATGGATAAAGTTTGAATTGCGTGCGTCACATCCAGTTCAAGCTCAATGCTTGTACGTGCTTCTTCTGCTTACATAAATCCGGCTGCAATTTGTTTATCCATAAGGCTTCGTATGTTGCTAGCTCCCTCTTTTTTTTGCATTTAGTAATTACTTTGAATGCTACGTCTGGCGAACATACGTGCGATTTTTCGATGATGTGTTGCGCAATAGCAGACGTGTATTCACCATTTGATTTAAAACAGGAGTTTAAATTACAATGTTCTCTCATTCGAGTAATTATCCGTCTGGTCGATCAGCCTACGTAAGTTGATCGAAAACTTGGACATGTATGTAGGTAAATAATATTTGATATCGACATTAACGGCTGTTTCTCTTTGATTACTGATAAAGGCAAGTGTATTACCCAAAATAACAATCGTAATTTAGCTACATTAAATGTGCTTTCAGGAAACTGCATCCCCCTTAAATGGGATGTTTAGGTAGACTGTTTTCTTTTCTGGCCCGTAATACTTCTGCTTCTGTTTAATTACCCTTTTAATAATTGATTCAATTTATTGTCTGGGGTGGTCATTAAACATTAAATCATTAATTGCTTTATTATATTCATTTTCCTTTGAATCTTGACTAACCAACCTGTCAATTCTTAAAAAGCAACCACGAACTGTTGATAATTTATATTGAAATGGCACAAAACTGCTATAATGCAAATACTGTGCAGACCATGTTGGTTTATGGTAAATTGTTCTGTTTAATTTACCATTAGTTTCTTTCTTTAATAGTACATTTAGGAAAGGCAGACAGTCATCTTTCTCGTGCTCTGGCGTGAAGCCGATATTCTTATGTGCTTTGTTAAAACTTTTAAGCAATATTCGTGATATCGACCTGTTATTAAGGACAAGGAAAATATCATCCACGTACCGTATATATTGAGCAAATTTACCTATGTCACTCCTTAATGATGTGTTCTCTATATACTCTAGAAAAATTTCAGCCAACACTGGAGATAAGGGGCTACCCATTGCCACACCATCAGTCTCCCTGTAAATGCTTCTAATTGAACAAAACCGTAGAGTGCGACCTTGCACCGGCGATGGTAATATATCGTGTTCTACCGCTTTGACTATAATGTCAATGGTTTCATCAATTGGAACATTTGTAAAAAAGAATTAACATCAAAAGACACCATAATCTTGTTTTAAAAATTTAGATCTTGAGTTTTGCTTACAAACCCAAACAAAACGGCATTCGAATAATTACCTTGTAGTTTGCGAAATGGTTCAAGTAAACGAACTAGCCATTTAGCTAGTGCATGAAACGGAGAATTGACCATCGATAAAATTGGCCTCATAGGACAACCTCTTTTGTGTGTATTTTTGGTAATCTGTAAATTGTTTGTGTAGATGATCCAACTGGCTTGAGATTCTGTGCAGTGGCCGCTTCAATTAAACCGGAATCTGTCAAGATCTTAATTTCATTTATTACTTTGCGTTCCACTTTGTCTATGTTATCTGATTTATCGTTTAGACGCGTGAATTTTGTATTGTCATTCAACACGTTTGCCATCTTTTGTAAGTAGTCAGATTTGTCCATTATAAGGCTCTCGTCTTTATCAGCGCATTTCTGCTGATACCTTTAAGCGCATTTAGATGTTGCTTTGTCAATGCATGCTGTTCTGCGCATTTGGACGATTTCAAATGTAAAACCTGATCAACTAGTGTGACCTTGAACCAATTTTTATAATCCAATAATGGGAAAGGGTACTATGAATTTTATTATGACTCATTTCAAGGGAATATATATATATATATAAATATATATATATATATATATATATATATATTAAGAATAAAGCGAGGATTTTGTATTATATATTTTTCAGTATAAGCTAAACATTGCGTAAGTTATCAAAAGTAAAACTCGCGACATGGTATGGCTCAATAGAATATCAGACTCCGTTACCAATATGCCATGGTTTGAGTTACGTCTCCGACAATTCCTGCATAATATTTGAAGAATTCCCAACAACAACAAAACTAGTCTTCTGGATGAATTTTCTTTGTTGCCCGATCTAATGTTTCGTTTGTACTATATATATATATATATATATATATATATGTATATATATATGTATATGTATATATATATGTATATATATATGTATATATACTATGTATATATACATATATATATACATATATATATATATATAATCTGACGCGTGTTGTGAATAAACAAGCTGAATTTCAATCTTCTGCTATTTGTACATATTTCGGAATTTTTAACAAAATCCCTCGCATTTCAATTTTACATCAAAAGTCTTAGAAAAAAGCTAATAACTTTTAATATTCAGTGGAGCGTCCCAGGATTTCGTTAAAGTAATCTGATATATCTCTTACAAACAATAAACATCTGGAAATCATCCTGTGCTGTTTTCAGCACCGTTTTGGGTAAATTGAAGCATCCTGCTACGCAATTTGTTCATTGTTAGAATTATATTAATATTACCTGTATCGAAAAAATATTGCATAAAATAGAAAATGGCTTTCACCAAGTTGATCGGACTCGTCCTTTTTGGGCACAAATTAAGTAAAGGCCAACATTACCAATACTGGACCTCAAACCGGAGCCGTTTGCTTGAGAGTTTTGAATTGGATCAACGACGCCGTTCAATAAATGAAGTGTTTGCTGCTTTTTGATATGTACCTGCATTTGTTTTATGGTGGTATGGTGTTCATGCAACGCTGACTGATTACCGCGGACCAGTTGGACATTTAGGTCAGGAGCTTTGCAAAACGCGCTGCACTTGTAGGGCGGACTTACATAAAATGCAAATATATAACTGAGAATTTAATGTGTTATGCTGTCTGGTTGGCAAATTTGGTGAGTTAAAATCCTATGAAACAAAAGTACCTTGGTCCAAGCTCTGTCCACGGCGATTTTGGCAAGTATTTAGTGATTGATTAGCATATTTGAAACTGGTCTACTTGAAACATTTAATTTGCTATATTATGCAAAGTTTGGTTTATACAGACAACTCACATAAATATAATTAATACTAATTTTACTTTATATATATATATATATATATATATTTCTAATTATGGAGAAAAACATTTTAATTACAAAGTTGATAATGGCCTTTTTTCGAGATTACCAAACTTCGTTTTGCAAACTATCATTTTTATACATTCTGGGTTTGTATTTGATTATGTGGGTGGCAACAAATATGACTAGGTTTTATTTCTATTTCTTGTTTTGGCTGATTTGTCAGTGTGTGTGCCTGTTTGGAGGTAAAGGTCTTACTCGCTATATTGCAAAGTAATGTCCGAGATCTGGTCATTATAGTTTTTACAGCTTGAGAGTTAGCCATCTGTTCGTATTGTTGGCTGTTACGTGAACGAATGCTATTTCTCTAACAACAATGCGAAATGATGGTTATCCCTCAAGCCGTCAATACAATAATGACCAGATCTCAGATATCACTTTGCAATACAGCGAGAAAGACCTTTACATGCAAACAAGCACACAGACAAAAACGCGCCACACTTATAACTCAGCCAAAACAAGAAATAAATAGATGTTATATAAATATATAAATAATTAAGCAGTTTAGTATTCTCTCAATAAACCATTATCACACAATATAATCAGGTTGCGGTCTTGATATAAACACCTGACCCATTAATTACTTACATATGTCAGTATAAACTAAGAATTGTATAGTGTAGAAAAGGCAATTCCTCCAGTAGACCGGTTTGGTCCTTATTGGGAACTCATCAAGTACTGGCCAGAATTTGCCGCGGACAGGACTACGAACCTGGGCACACTTTGTTATTAATGGGTTTTTTATTCCTAATTAGAAATATACTGTGTAATATTCTAAGGCAATGGACATAATAAAGAATATATATATATATATATATATATATATATATATATATATATATATATATATATATGAATAATTTAATTGGGAAACAAGTTTAATACTATTATCGTTTAAATTGCTATTGACGGATTTTCAGTTTCAGAAGCCAATTATATTTTAATTATATGAATGTTTATGCGACATTTACATCGTACTGCTGAAATAAGTTCGCTATTTCAGAAGTACAATTTGTCGTCGTCACAATTATGCTTAACTTCTAAAAACCTTAATTACAAGTTTTATTTCATATTGAGTTATTTAAACGCATAGGCGTACAATATTGTAATGAATTTTGTAGCACGACTTTTCTAGCTTATCATAATAAGTGGTTTCACACTCGAACAAAAATCGGCAACACAGGTTGCAAAGTAGTATAATAAATGTAACTTTCGTCATCGACCCATCTCTTTTATTAAATATAATAAACTCTACTGTAAGACATTTAATCTGTTCTGGTTTCCACATATACTCACAAACATATCTATAGCCATATACAAATTTATGAATATATACGTGTTTCGATGGTGCACTACTTTTACACGATTTCTGTGTAAACACATTTATGACGTCAGTTCACCATTTTTTAGAAGAGTCATTAGTAAACTGATTAATACTAACTATAAACACATAAAACTACCCAACATCTGTGTGCTCCCGCTTTAAGTATTAGGTATATACACTAAAAGCAATAAAATTTCATATAACGGCGTCAGAAGTTTGCGTAATTTGTTATGACACGTCCTTTAGTCAATCAATCAAAACTCTCAACAATCAAATGAGAACCACCTTAATTCATGGATAAAATCATTAACACTATGTAAGAAAAGTATTCTAGTTAATGATGTTCTACGAAGGGGCAGTTGAATTCGCTAACCGCAAACGAAATAGAAGATTAGAGTTAAATACTGTTTGTTGCGAAGAGCTAATATATATGCAAGTATGTATTAGGATTGAAGATTGGAGTTTAATCGGATAAGTCAATAAATGCGTTTAACCGACGAGGGCGTATTGAACGCGAGAGTGTAAAAAGGAGAAAAACAGAAAGAAAAATTCCAATGTATGGCGAAAAATGCTTCAGACGTAAATGAATTTAGTAGAATTATAAAGAATGTTATACAATGCGAAATAAATAAGAGCACTTCTATTTCACAACTTACACGAGTCCTATTGTAAAATAATTTGTTAGTCACTATTTGTTCAACTTTATATATCCCTAATTTTGTATTTTATCTTGACTTCTCAATTTTTGTGCCAGATGGTCTTTGTTGCCAAATAAATTTATTTATTATTGTTGTTATTATTATTATTATTATTATTATTATTATTATTACTATTAAATTTTAACGGAAATTTTATTCCATAGGGATTGTAAGGTACTGCTCAAAGCATTAGAGTAGGTTTGAAAAATATTAAAAGGAGAAATCCAAATTAATTAGCCAATCTCCCAAGCATTTTGTAGTTCCCGTGAAATACATATATTTTATCGGATTTGTATAATGTTCTTTTTCTGCTAATGGAGTGTATTTCATTGAATATTGGGCCTAATGATTTTTCAACGTCGGTTGCTTACATAAAACTACTGTTGTTATATTTAGGATACGTCTTCAGCCGTTGCAAACTTTATTATGAAGAGATAAGTTTGAACGTCTAGCTAGGAGAGATTCCAGGGTGTAAATAAATTTTCACGCCATGTGATAGTCTACACCTTTTACTTTAAATAGACGCACTCTCTCTTATGCATACAACAAATACACACATTTTACTTTACTGCATGTCCCTGTGACGCGATTATAGGTTCTACTCTATTGTTTTGGTTTGTCAAAATACCATCCTAATATTATATTTTTCTTTAAAAGTTCTAATTTTCAAACGGAATTTAAAGTCCGGTTGTACAAAGTTCCAGCCGTCTTTTTTGGTATTTCTTGATATACAGATGTCAAACCAGTGTACATTATTTTATTACCCGTTCAATAGTTGTTATGATTAATTCTTTTGTGTGTTCTTTTGCTTTTAATATATCCTTGGGTCCTTTTACTTCCTCTTGTCTAAATATTTTCACTCAGTTATTCAAAGACATCTTCAAAACGTGGATTTCGATATGTCTGGCAACCTGACAGTTTGGGATGGCTGAAAACGTATCACTGTACGTAAGAAAGTAAATTGACAAATTTAGTCGTAGAAACTATTAAAATAGGAGATATTAATCCTATTTTAATAGTTTCTACGACTAAACATGTCAATATATCGGGAAAAGGAAAATCAGTAGGCTCAATATTGAATGAGATATTGGCCATTAGCAGAAAACCAAGATAATATGAATCGGGGGATAAAAAGTTTAAAAACTTCATGGATTATCTGATACATTTGAATTAATTTTCAAAATTTTAATCAAACTCTCGCTACATGTTTAAAATATTATTTGAAATAATTCACTTTCTCTCTTTAATAAAATTTTGTATATTTATTTTCATTTTACATCTAAACCGCTATAATTAAACTAAATTTAGGCTGGAAGTATGCATTTATGCTTGAAGCAATTTATGTGGTTACTTTTGTTATATTTTTATCTCTGGCTTTCCACACTATGGTATTAAATATAACTTCGTCATTTCGCCGTATTTATTGCCTTATCGGTTTCGATTTCACATTCAAGTATATTTGCACCTAGCTAATTAAACATATTACAGTATTCATTAGCATTTCGGAAACCAAAACGATTAAATTATAAATCTTAAAAAGGTGACAAATAAATAGTATTCCCAAGAACTCTCGCGCAATTCGGTGCAGATTTGCTCACGCGCAAACGATCTACACGTATAGGAAAAATGGGATTCTCATGCACAAACACGCATGTGGAGTTTGTCGAAGAGTGGATATATATTTAAATGTTTCCTAATTTTTTGTTGATAAGAGTATACTACAACTGGCACCCTTTCAATTAGCATTTTTTGTCATCATTGTTTTGTATATCCAATAAAATTTCGCCAAAATTCTCTTGCAAATTGTTGCTCTTGGTTGCGCAATGCCACCATCATATATAACGTATCCACGAGATCATTTCGAGGTTTTGATATTAGCAATCAATCGGATCGATACGGAAGAGTGAGTGCCAATATACGAACCACGAAAAAAACCGTGGTACGTTAAATAAATTTGCCGAATTTGAAGCGCAATTTTTAAACAAATTGTAAGGAAAATAGAAGTTTTGTTTCAAGTAGGAACTATATTTAGTCTTTACCTGATTATCGGGTTGCGATCCGATTTGTTTGCATCCACTGTCTTCCTGATTTTTGTTCCAGAATTTTCGATATCCGGATACGGATATCTTTTTCAATGGAAAGCTCATCATAATAAGTTGACAATCAATATGTCAAGTGGAAATATTAGTTTAAACTGCCCCATTTATACTTGTTGTTAGATCTCTTAAGCATAAAATGCTAGGAAAGTGTATGTCAAATTGGTTTGTGTATATGTCTGCAAGCGTACGCCATGTCTGTGTGTATGTATTCTCGTTTGTTTTTGATTGAGGAGTAATCAACTATTGCACGTGTACACTCATCCCAGTGAAATGACAGCGATTTAGCAACATCTGACTAATCACTAGATAAGCGTATGCCACCTCTGTGTGTTTGTGTGTGTGTGTGTGTGTGTGTGAGCGTTTGCTTAAGACTGAGAAATAATCTGTTACATGTAATTAACGGCACGTGTAACAGAAATTCACATGAAACTAAAATGATAACTGTCATTTCCTAAATGCACACGTCAGACCTATTTTTACACGTACTATCCTAAATGAAGTAATTACGAGTGGCATCCTAGAGAGGAGGGGGCAAGATACTGTGAATAAAGTAAATAATTTAGACTTAGCAAAACGGAAAAGTATTCTATTAAGGTGGATAGTTAAAGTAAAAATAAAATAAGAATAAAAAAGGGGTCGTAAAAGAAGTTGAAAATTGTTTGATAAAGAAAGATGCAAATAAATGTTTGTTAAAAGATGCTACACTAACAACAGAACGTAAGATAACAGATAAAATAAGATAACAAGTAATCAAGGATGAAATAATAAGATAATCAAAATAAATTAGGCGATATTGAATTAATCAATCTCCACCTCTGTAAGTTAATATCAGTCCAGTGTTCTTATTCTTTTACTTGAGCGAGTTTCTGATTCTGTGAATAAAGTAAATAATTTAGAGTTAGCAAAACGGAAAAGTATTCTATTAAGGTGGATAGTTAAAGTAAAAATAAAATAATAATAAAAAAGGGGTCATAAAAGAAGTTGAAAATTGTTTGATAAAGAAAGATGCAAATAAATGTTTGTTAAAAGATGCTACACTAACAACAGAACATAAGATAATAGATAAAATAAATTAGGCGATATTGAATTAATCAATCTCCACCTCTGTAAGTTAATATCAGTCCAGTGTTCTTATTCTTTTACTTGAGCGAGTTTCTGATTCTGATTCTGATTCGTGCAATCTTCGTTTTCTACCATTATTTAGTGCTGTATTCCAAATAGGACCTAGTGATTTTTCTACGGCTGTTTCATTCATTATGTCATTTCTCGATTTAATTTCGATGGATTCTCTAATCAGTCTAGTCGATCTGCTACGGCTACAAATTGATATACGTCTGCACCCATCCCAATTAATTGTGTGTCCTGTCTCTACTGTATGGCGTGCAAGATCTGATCTATTAACATGGGCATACTTGCATGCGGTTTTATGTTCTCCTCTTCTAACCTTAATTGGGCGCATGGTTTCACCCACATACATCAGGTTACAGTCGTTACATGGAATTTCATATACTCCTGATGTGTCTAACGGTTCTATTTTCTCCTTTTGGTTGGGAAGTTTAATACCCAGGGTAAGGGTCTGTTTTAAAATAGTACGTATATTGTATTTTGCTGCTACCATTTTGATTTTCTTCTTAGTTTAGAGTCAGGTATAACCATTACCCTCCGGTCATCTTTTGCTTTATTTGACTTCACGTACTTCCAGTCATGATTAAATTTACTTATAACGCTCATTATAGTTGCTTCAATTAACTTTAGAGGATACCCATTAGCACTGAATATTTCTCGCAGTCTACCTAATTCAATCTCTCTATGTTTTTTATCTGTTAATCTTAAGCTTCTTATTATCATCGATTTTAAGATACCGATTTTCATTCTATATGGATGATTTGAATCGAAATTAAGAAGGATACCTGAGTAAGTATGCTTCCTATAAGCATGTCGCTCTTATTTTGTATCATTTCTAATTAATTTGTTATTCATAAACGATAATTTGCCGCATGATTCTTTTTCAATAGTAAATTTAACTTCGCTCGCTTGATTTGTTCAGTTTAAGAAATTTATCAGGTGATCTTCATCGTGATTCCAAATAACTAATATATTATCCAAATATCGTACATGCAATTTAGGATTTATGGGCGTTATATCTAAGAGAGTCTTCTCCATGTAATGCATGAAGATATTAGCTATTGGAACCGATAGTGTTTGTCCCATTGGAACACCTCTAATCTGCTTATAAAATGCATTCCTAAATTTAAAATAAGTGGAGGACACACATACGTACATCATCTCCATGACGTGTCTTAACGTCATTTTGCTTCCTTTCAATATTACTGGATGATCAATCAGGAAACGCTGAAAATAGTCTAGTGCTTTAGGTACTGGTATATTGGTGTACATTGACACCACATCTAAACTCGCCAATCTATCGTTTTCATTAAGCTCACATTTATCTACAATCTCAACCAAATGGTATGAATTCATCAAAGTATTGTCTAAGAAGTACGAATATTTCTTTATTCTATGACATAGAAACTTAGACATTTTATATGTTGGAGAGTGTTGGACATTAACAATAACTCTCAAAGGGTTGCCTGGTTTATGTATCTTTACTAAACCGTACACTCTAGGAGCGACTGTATCTCTTTGTATGAGAGCGTTACCATGCGCTTGATCTAATTCTCCTTCAGCAATCATGTTATTGACCAATAATTTAACTTCTCCTTGTAGCTTATCCGTAGGATCTTTATTAATTTTAGTGTATACCTCTATATTGTCTAGTTGTTCATACATTTTATCATTATAGTCAGATTGACTCATCAGAACCGTCGCTCCTCCTTTGTCTGCTTTCAAACATATCACACTGTTTGCTATTAACTCTTTCCTGAGACTTTTTATTTCATAATTTGGTTTATATTTTTCCTCTGCGTATGTTAGCACAGCTGCAGCTACGTCTAATTCAAACCTAACTTTATCCTTCTCTGGGAGGAATTGTGCTGTTTTAACAGCCTCAGTAATTATCTCATTTTTTGGTGATTTCTCAATTTGGATAGCTGTATTCAGACCACGATTAAGCATTTCCAGCTGTTTCTCATTAAGATTTATTTTAGATAGGTTTACCACTCGATTAGTTACAGCAGGACATGTCCTAACTGTGGTCTGTCTATAGATGCCCAAATTTCCTAACTTTCTATCATGCCTGATGTGAACCTTTTTTATCTCCCTATTACGTGCGCCATCAGTAAAAACCTCTATACATTTAAAGTCATCCGCGTGCAAAAAAGAAAGTAACATAGATCTTATTTTAGTTTTCTCTCTAATTAGTTCATATTTGCGTTTTTCTATATCCCTAATCAATGTATTCATTATGTTCAAAGTCAGTTCATGTTTCTCAGTCTTAAGCAAACACTCACACACACACAAACACAAACACACAGAGGTGGCAGACGCTTATCTAGTGATTAGTCAGATGTTGCTAAATCGCTGTCATTTCACTGGGATGAGTGTACACGTGCAATAGTTGATTACTCCTCAATCAAAACCAAACGAGAATACATACAAACAGAAATGGCGTACGCTTGCAGACATATACACAAACAAATTTGACAGACACTTTCCTAGCATTTTATGCATAAGAGATCTAACAACAAGTATAAATGTGGCAGTTTAAACTAATATTTCCACTTGACATATTGATTGTCAACTTATTGTGATGAGCTTTCCATTGAAAAAGATTTCCGTATCTGGAAATCGAAAATTTTGGAACAAAAACCAGAAAGACAGCGGATGCAAACAAATCGGATCGCAACCCGATAATCAGGTAAATACCTCTAACTTAACGAAACTACCGCCAATTCGACGACTGGTTTGATCCTCGCTAGTCAGTTTGCCGTCGTACTCTGATAATGATCATGGAAGGTTGAAACGCGTCAGTGCGTTGTGCCTGGCAGTAGTTTTGTTATGATGCTCGACAACTGGTTAAATACAATGGGATTGGTGTTTACTTCAAGCTCGCAAACTTGATTTAAAGAATTTTTACCCCCACCCGCGCAATCAATAATTGTTCAATTGTAATGCCTCTAAATGTTGACCCATTTTATTGCTATTCAACTTTTTTAAATTAAACTTTGTCTTGAACCTTGGTTGTTCGCCGAATTTAATAGTTCAGTTAACCCTTGTGTCTTTGCAATCGATTGGACATTGTTTGAAGAAGCAGAAGAACATAAAAATATTCGAGAAACGATAAAATTCAATGTTGTTAATGAAGCTACGCATTCCTAAAAATAGTGTTTTGAAAAATTCAATAGATTAATTTCGAATATATATTGTGTACATAAAACGACCCTACTAAAGACCAATTTTATTGTGCATAGCTTTGGCTGCAATTGAAAATGGGGCATCATTGTCCGTGCTTAAACGTATTGGCGTAGACGTCAGCGTCTGTAGATTCAAGTCTTGCTAAGGAATGACATAGGCGATGTTCTATTTTGAAAAATTGTGCATAATAATTATATAAGTACGTTTGTTCTTTCAAAAATTTGTAAATAATGTCTTAGGCTGAGTTATCAACTCTTTCTGTGGCGATATAGGCGCTGTCATGCAAATTAGCGGATTGGATTTTTTAAACCGTCGTTATTTTCCGCGCAGGTAAATGAGAAATCCAATTTAATTGAAGAATTATGATGGTGCATTAACATCTAAAAATTAAAAAGAAATATTTGCCTCACCGAATCTCTTGTGGGGTTATACGTGACGTCATTTGACTGCGTATATCATTAACAATTCCGCTTTTTCCGATAAATCTTTCTACTCGCATGGTGCGGAAAATCAATAACAATAAAAAATTATACCCCTTTGATTAATTACCGTTTTGGCGCTAAAGGCCTAATGATGATCGAGTTTCGTAACCAAAACAAAAGGTTTTAAGCAAATTAATAATCAATAATCGTCTGATAATTAACAGCCCATGCATAACTCAGAGTCCCAGGTTTAGCTGTCAGTGATGTATCAGTATATTCTGGTAAAGCAATTAAGTTTTTGTGCAGTTGTTGGGCTTATATTGTCATAAAGATAATAAAAATATGAAACTGCACATTATGCCGTAGCCTCTAGCTGCAATGGCAGTGAAATAAAGACATTCAAGTACTACAAGTAAGGAACTTTATTCATTTCGGTAGTAAATATAATATTTTTTTAAATGTTTTCTATGCTCGGATTATATTCAAAATTATTATAATGTCAATATAACAAAAAATATTTTCTTTTTAAGTTTAAATAGTGCAAATAATATATATATATATATATATATATATATATATATATATATATATATATATAAATTTCAACAACATTTCTTTAACGTTATTTTGACAAAGTACACATTTTTGCTAATATACTGTTCAAGTAGGCAAGAAATAATTATTTATTAATAGGAATCCAGTGAACTGATAAATGGCTGTTTCATAATTGAGAAGATATTAACTTCGTCTTTTACAGATAAAAATTGTTCAGTGAAATGAAAAGCATTCCAGTTATTCACAGCAATTTAAGCCTCTGTTGTAGCTTCCAGAATAATATAAGTCGCCTACTGTTGATTTTTTAGCACGCCTATAAAAAGACAAAAATACTGCGCTAGACACATTCATCTCTAATGGTAATTTTTTACAGAAACACAAAAAGTATAAAAATGTAAGCATGAAGTGAATGTGAAGTAAGGGAATATGGAATCAATTGCGTGCATCACCTCCAGTTCAAGCTCAATACCTAAACTGGAGGTGACACACGCAATTGATTGGTTATTACCTTATTTCACACTGTCTCCATGTTTAAATTGTTTACCGTTTTGAACACAAATATGTAAGTTAGCATGTCTGATTTTCAGACACTTTAGAGTAAGTTCTCCGTTCGATAGAAGTTAAAACTGTTTTTTGCATGAAGGTTGACATTTAGGAATCTTGGAATTATTATAGCACATTCCATGCGACAATATTTGTCCAAACCGTAAAGTTTCAGATAACAATTTGCGCCAGAGTGATAACGTAAACCAATGTCACCTATATAGTCTATCGTTAAAACTTTGAGATTATCTTCCAGTTCTAATTATATATACACCCACTAATGATTAAACCAGAACATCTGAAATAACTTAAGAAGAAGATACCGCGCTATTGGCAACAAAGGTTTTAATGCGCCTGACTTTTAAGTCCATTGGGGAATAAGTTTTTGAAGGTAAATTAAGATAATTATTCAGTGAAAGATGGGAATTTGCGCATTAGGCGTACTTATTCTTTGTGTCTAAATTTACAAGGACTTAAATTATATCCATTACAGACTCGAAGACTTTATTGAAAGGCATAAAAGCATAATTCAAAGAAACGCTAACAAATAACTAGAGAAATGTAGGTAGTAATTGATATTTGTTAAAAATTTCTGCGCGCAACAATACACATGAAAGCATATAATTATTAAATATATTAAAATCAAGAGGTTGAGCTTAATTAATCAAGTAATTCGAGGAATATTGTGGATATTACTAGGTGTCGTGACGGTAAAAGTGAGTATTAAATTTTTTTACAAAGAAGCGATACGCAATTTACAGGGATAATAAATGTCGTTTTATCATAAATGTTTAAAGGTCAAACTAAATCGATTCTGGTCAGACTGAGTAAAAGTAATTCTTTACATCAAGTTGGCGAGCTTGAATTAAACACGAATCCCATTTTATTGGCTATATACATGTGTGTGGTGAAAGCTGCAAACAGTTAATTTTAC